>VDFB02299220.1:0-48572 GCA_007258455.2 Sequoia sempervirens | reverse complement strand
TGGTCCATACGAGACACCAACATTCCCTAGGACTCCAACACACCCCACTATTATCCTTGTTCCGTGCTACCATCCTTCAGTTGAGAATTCATTAGTTTGTTTAGAAAACCTCAGTGGATTACTCTTTCTGATTCTGAAACCCTTTCTTTATTTCTTGAGGTAGTTTAGGGTAGTTCACCCCTTGGGATTCTCTTGAGAATAAAGAGACTCATGAGTAGTGAATCCCCCTTCTCTACATTTTGGTGAACCCAATGTGAAAACACCTTCTCCAAATTTTTTTTTGGGGTGACGCCCTGAACCCCATTTCATACTGTCAAGGTGATATGTCGGCCTTTGGCTAACTTACCTATATCTCTACTTCAAAATGTACTTTCTATCTTTATTCCTTCCATTTATTTCCATCTTTGTTAAGAAGCTTCAATAAGTTCTCTTACAAGCATGTGAAAGTGAGTTCTTTTCTCCTTTCTTATTATTCTTTGTTGACCCCTCTCCTGAAATTCCTTTTAAGGATATTTTGGTGCAAGAGGATGAAATCATTGATACTTTTCTTAATGTTACTCTACCTTCTTTTCATTCCAATGCACTCTCTTCTAGAGATGATGCATTAGTGAATGATGAATCTCTTCTCTATTCCAATGCACTCTCTTCTAGATATGATGCATTAGTGAATGATGAATCTCTTCTCTATTCCAATGTACTCTCTTCTAGAGATGATGCATTAGTGAATGATGAAGTTCCTCTCACATTAGATCTTCAAGGATAGATGTTGAGCATATTTCTTCAAATAATTCCTCTATAAGTTGTAAAGAATCCATAAATATAATCTATGTCTCTTCCGCTCCTCAAAGGCTTAAGAGACCTGTTATTTATCTGACTCTAGGTAGTCCTCCGAAAAGGATTTGTTCTAGTAATGGTGTTCCATTTGATAATGATTCTCTTGATCTTTGTAAGTCTCCCTCTTATAGATTAGTAGCTCATGCTTATAATACTAGAAGGAACAAACAAAATTTTAATCAACCTACTTCTTTACCACCTTCTCATCCAAGCCTTCCTCAAGCACCTAAACCTACAACTAAAGCACCTGGTGATTATGATATTGTTGAGAAACTCTATGTTACTCCAGATAAGATCTCATTGTGGGACTTGCTTCAATCTACTCCAGTTGATCAAGGTATACTTCAGGAAGCCTTGCAAAAGATCCTCTTGCCTTCTTCTTCTAGGCCAACAGATTTTAATGCATTGATAGCTCATATTCGTGCAGATTCATCGAATATTACATTCTATCCATAGGAGCTCCCGCCTTCAGAAGTACAAAAGAAAGTTGACCTACTAATGATCATAGTTAACATTAATAAAATTGGAATTAGATGTACTCTCGTTGATGTCAGTTCGACGCTCAATGTATGTAGCATTGATCTATTGCCTAAGATTAATATTAATTCTTCCTCTCTAGCTACTTCTTCTCTTGTTATTCATGGATTTGATAATGTTGGTCAACAAACTTTAGGCATGCTAGTCTTACCTTTAAGGTTGGAACCCATTAGTGTACCCACCCTTGTATATGTTATGTCAAAAAAGTTACCATATAATATTCTTCTTGGTAGACCATGGATTCACACTATGGGTGTAGTCCCATCTACCTTGCATAAATCCATTAAGTTCATTTGTAATAATCATGTAGTCACAGTTAGAGCTGACCCTGATGCTAGACACTTATATGAGATGGTGACGGTTGTTGATCAGGATTCATTTGTGCCTACTCTTATCCCTTCAGTGTCTTCTCATGCGTTGACATCTACTCTAGTAGTACTTGTTATAAAGGTTTATCTTGAGATAAATGTCCCTAAAGAAAATCCTTCTGAAGCAAGAAGTTTTGAGTCTACTCTTTCTACTTCTCAAAAGAATACGTGTTTCGGTGATGATTGGGGTTCCTTAGAATTTACTGATTCCTTCATTGGGGAATATAAAGTCGACCCAATCCACTTAAACCTTCTGATAACATCATCCAAACCCACTATCAAAGATGATTATTCTTTTGTATTGCGGGATAATGTGAACGCAAATTATAATGTTCTTAATGTTGATCCTCCCCCTTCTGAGCAAGATGATCACACCTCTGTTAAAGAGGTTAATGTTGGAAATCCTATCAAGGAGGTTGATGGAGATCTTGTAGAGGAGTATAATCCCTATTCTTGGAATAATTCTCTCTACCAAGATCCTCCTCCTCAAGATTTGCAGATACATTATGGCCTTGGCTTTAAACTTGTCTTTAAATATGGCTATGGGTGTAAAGGTTGTGGGCGTAATGAACAAGGCATTTAGGTCCCTATAGAATGTGCACCTCATAAGCCTAATTTGGGGATTGGTTGCTCAAATGAACAATCTAAATGGAAATGATGGTTGAATGTTGGCATGATTCCTGCTCAACCTCGTTCTCTTGGATTGATTCATCTGCCATTATTTTCTATCTTCATGTATTTTTCTTATGAGTAGTTAAGCTTTTCCCCACAAGAGAAAGGGTTGCTTCCTTCTCCTCATTCCTTATCCAAGCAAGAGTAGATTTTGTTGAGGCTTATAAAAGCCCACTTGATTACTCTTCCTCCACCTACACATAAGAAATTTCATAAGCATGATAAAGAAAAACATTCTTTCTGTGCATACCATCGAGCACCTGGCCATTCCACTAGTGAATGTAAGGCCCTTAAGGATAAAATACAAAAACTTATTGATTTAGGTTCCATCACTCATCTATTTGTCAATGCACCTACCTCTTCTTTAAATAACAAGTGATATTGAGGTCTACCTCTATCTTGTATGTTTTAAGTATCTTGCATGGTTCTCCTCCCTTGTATGTCAGGGGTAGTGATAACTTGTCTTAGAGATGTTTGTCCCCCTTAAAGGACCACCTCTCTTCTCTATGTCTTTCAAATGAAGTGTCCCTTGAGTGGACCTCTTTTTATTTTGAAGGGTTCTTGAGGGACCCCCTTTAAAATATTTTCTCTTGAATGAATTCATTGGTGTATATCTTGGGGGTAGCATAACTAGACCTATCTTATATCTTTGCGTTTGGCTTGGGAGCAACCTGACTGACTTATCTTTTATGTGACTTTCCTACAATACAAATTTTAGTAGTCATAGGATTCTTTGATTAGTATTGATCTATTGGATTGAGAACCCGTAGAGATTCTTTGCATCAAACTTACCTTGCAGGACTGAGCACTTGTAAGGTCCCATTAGACTCTACAAAGCCTCTCACATTGAGCTTCCCTCAAGATGGAGCACTTAGGGTTCCTACTTTACAAGTCTAAGGACCTGTAAAGTGCTATCATCCTATGGGACCTCTTTGTTCGAATTTGTAGCTTCAAGGACCTACAAAGCATTTTGTTCACCTTTTGTAGCTCTAAGAACCTATAGAGCCTTTTGTTCACCTTTCATAGGTCTGAGGGCCTACGAAGCTTTTTGTTTACCTTCCCTAGGTTCGAGGGCCTAAAGAGCTTATGTTCACCTTCTATAGGTCTAGGGATTTGTGATGCATATTTGTTCAACTCTCCTCAAGACCGAGTACCTATGGAGCCATCTCTCTTGGAATTTTCATTCCTTTCTAGCTCCTCCCTCTCTCTTAAATTCTCTTATCTTCTCAATTGTGTATACCAGATTGAATACTTGCATCTTCTTCATCTTGAGTATATACCTCTTTCTCTCTTTGACATTGGTTGCTTCCCTGAATTTTAGGTGCATTCTCCTCTTGAAGCAATCAATCCTTACATTCTTCCCTCCAGTTAAGAATTATTCTATGTGTTATTTCTTAATTTGGGGACGATGCATAGTACTAAGACAACCTTCTACATCCAGCTCTCTTTCATTTTGTTGACTCAAATCCTTTATTTTTTTGTGTGCTTGTGTGTGTGTTTTTATGTTCTAACCCTGTGGTGTAATGGCTTTTTATGTTCTAATATTATTGTCTTGTGCATGTCTTTCTTGTCTAATGCATTTTTTTTGTAGGTCTTTAGCTTGAGGGTATGCTTCCTTGGTTTGAAGGGATATCTATTTCTTCTGTAGTACCCTTTTGGTATCATGATATTATTTATGTTTAGTAGATTTCCTTTAGTGTGCATATTAGTTTAGATTCATATGCCTGCTAAAGTGGAGGAAAAATGTAATGTCGTAAAATTGCAACCCTTGCAATTTCACATACATTCTTGCATCCACTTTAGTGTCCACTCCCTTAGCACTTGTGTAGGCTCATTTTAGCCCTTGCATTAGCCTTTTTTCCTCTCAAGATGCTCAGGACCCCTTTTCAGCAGCTACCTTCGCATGTCAACTTTGCATCAAACCTTATGTTTTTCCCATTCTTGTCATTTTGTAACGTGATGTGTCTAGACATTAGCACGTCATGCTAGCATTTTGTGATATTTCAACTTTCAAATGACTATTTTCAAGCATTTTTTCAACTTTTCAACCTCTTTTGTCGGTGGTAACAACCCGAGACACCTTGTAATGGCTCAGGAAGCTTCTTTTCCCTCATGTTCTCTCTTTAAAAGTTATGTTTTCAATTCATGTATCCTTCTAGTTTCTCTCAAGCCACTTGGCTTATTTCTTGGGCATTCTCTTGTCTTTCTATTTGCTTACAAAGCTCTCTATAACTTGATATAGCAACAATCTCGAGATCTTACAGTGCTCTTTATTACTCTCTTGGCTCTCACAACATCCTTGCTCTCTTTGGCTTCCTTAAGCCTTGAAACTGATATCTCTCTTACCTTGTGCTTGTGTGCATCTTGTGATTTCTCACATCCCCTATCTATTACATATCTATCTCATTGTTATGAAATAACTTGCACAATAGAATAATATGATATGAAATATGCTGCAAATACTTGATAATAACTAAGAATAATAGGCTACTTCGAGGGGGAAAACCTCCAAATATCTCTAATGAGAACACACTTCACAACTTGATGATGAAATAAGACTCACAACCTCCTATATATACCTATTTATTCCAAGGATATCACCTAGGCAGACTTAGACACACCTATATAAGACTAAGGCTGACCTAAACAACTAAATAACAATATAATAATGATAATATGACTTAATAGAGAGTTAAGATAGCCACAAGCCGACTATTCATAACCTGATGTACAATAATATTAAGGGCGTACCATGCCCCCCTTCTTCAAAGAAGCATTGTCCTCAATGCTAATCAAGTTTGGAAACTTTTGAATGAACTCCTCGTCTTCCCATGTGGCATCTTCAAGCTGTAAATTCTTCCATTGGATGAGATACATAGTGATAGTTCTATTCCTCAGCTTCTTTGTGCGTGTTTGACCAATGCACTCTAGTTCCAAAATGATTCTTCCTTCTTCATCCAGCTCGGGAAGTGTTGTTTGAGTGGGAATATTATGCCCAATTACCTTCTTCAAACAAGAAACATGAAAAACTGGATGTAACTTTGTTGTTGGTGGCAACTCAAGCTTGTAGGCAACACTACCGATCTTCTGCATGATTTGGTATGGACCATAATACTTTGGAGATAACTTATTATTCTTTCTTTGCTACTTTAGTGAGATTTGCTTATAAGGTTACAATCGCAAGAAGACCCAATCCCCAACTTCAAAACTTCTTTCACTACAATGTTGGTTTTCTTGTTGTTTCATTTGATTTTGTGCCATGGCTAAATTCTCCTTGAGTCCTGAAAGTACTTGTTGTTGATGAAGCAAGTGGTCTTCTATTGCCTGAACTCTTGGGGACACCTTAATTGATGATGTGATGGAAGGAGGATGATATCCATAAAGTGCCAAAAATGGAGACATTTTTGATGAGCTATGAAAAGAAGTGTTATACCACCATTCCACAAGTGGTAGCCAATCTACCCATTGAGACTGTTTCTCTGAAGTGAAACAACATAGATATCCTTCCAAACACTTATTAACAACCTCCGTTTTCCCATCTGATTGAGGGTGGTATGAAGAGCTAAGAGCCAATTGAGTACCCAAACATGAGAATAAATCTTTCCAAAAGTGACTAGTGAAGATAGGATCATGATCACTAACAATAAATTTAGGTGTACCATGTATCTTTTGGATATTCTCCAAAAAAGCTTTAGCCACTGCACTTGTTGTAAAAGGATGTGCTAATGCAATGAAATGTGCATATTTAGTGAGCCGATCAACTACCACCATGATGACATTATGACCTTTAGATTTGGGAAGCCTTGTGATGAAGTCCATGGATACCTCTTCCCAATGCTGGCTAGGAATAGATAAGGGTTGCAAGAGACCTGGTGTCTTAATTGTCTCCCCTTTATGCCTTTGACACACCAAACATTCAGCCACAAATTTTTGAACATCATCCTTTAGCCCTTCCCAAAAGAAATATTGCTTGACTCGATGATATCTCTTCAAAAATCCTGAATGACCACCCACTGGAGACTCATGCAACTCTATGAGAATCTTGATTTTAAGGTTGGAATTCTTGCAGAGATACAAATGCTCTTTATACCAAAGAGTATCTCCCTTCCAACAAAACTTATCTAAACTACTAGGATCACTTTTAATTGCTTTCGATGATATTACTTTCGTAGCATCATTTTTTCCCACTCTTGCTGGCTTCCCTCCACCCAATTTGCTTAAACAGAAGGGGCTGTCAGAGCTTCATATTTCTCATCCTTCATAGAAAGTGCATCTGCCACAATATTTTCCTTCCCTTATATACAATCTCAAATTCATATCCTAGCATCTTAGTGACCCATTTTTGTTGCTCTTGGAGATTAATTCGTTGTTCCAAAAAATCTTTTAGGCTATCATGATCTGTCTTAACCTTAAAATGTCTACCCAATAGATAAGGCCACCATTGTTTCACTGCATGGAGTATTGCTAGCATTGCCTTCTCATAAATAGGTTTTAGTTGATTCTTACCTTTTAATTGGCGACTCTCAAAGCAATTGGAGTGCGACCTTCTTGCATGAGCCTTTGCTCCTATCCCGACAAGAAGCATCCACATTCCACAATGAATTCCTTGGTGAAGTCGGGAGTGGCAAGCACTGGATCTGTACACAGCCTCCTTCAATCTCCCAAATGTTGTATTAGCAGACTCGTTTCAATGAAAAGAATCCTTCTTCAATAGAGTGGTGAGGTCTTTGCTATATACCATAATTCTTCACATATATTCCTATAGTACCTTGTCGATCCAAGATCCCTCTCGGTTCTTGGACGATAGAACCGTGGCACTAATTTTTGTTAGGGTCCACCTTTACTCCATGTGAGAACTATGTGTCCCAAATGCCCACCTCTGTAAGACCAAAGCTACACTTGGATGAAAGCAGCATAGAGTTTATGATCTTCAAATTATTTGTAATGCTTGATTCCTGTTGCAAATGTTCTTCCCAAGTCTTGCTATAAATCAAGATATCATCAAGGAATACTAGCACAAACTTTCGCAAGAACATCTTAAAAATGGAATTCATCAAACTTTGGAATGTAGATGGTGCATTAGTAAGACCAAATGGCATCACCAAAAATTCATAATGACCCTCGTGAGTCAGAAATCTTTGTCTTACGAAATATTCCTCCTTAATCCAAATTTGAGGTGATAACGGATCTAAAGATCTAACATTACCCTTGAAACTCCATTCAATTCATCTAGCAAATCATCAATGACTGGAATTGGAAACTTATCTTTAATGGTGTACATGTTGGGCACTCTATAATCTGGACACATGCGCCAAGTATCATCCTTCTTACGTACCATCACCACCGGTGAGGAGTAAGCACTTTGGCTATGCCTAATGATTCCTACCTCTAGCATCTCTTCAACAATTTTTTCTATCTCACTCTTTTGTATGTGTGGATACCTGTAAGGCCTGATGTTCGGTGGCTGGCTCCCTAGGACTAACTATATGGCATGATCATGATCCCTCTTAGGAGGAAGTCCTTTAGGCATATCTCCAAAAGAGCAGACAGATGGCGATCAATTATATTGCAAATGTCACGGATTAAGGTAGAATTATTAGATTGAGACTTCTAATAGACATGGTTAGACCTAAATCCATCCATCGCGCCATAGAAACTTTTGCATTTGATGAGAGCTTACCATTTGTGGAGATTTTTCCTTCAACCCGCCCGGCTCCACTAGCCTTCCTTCGGTTGATCTCATGAATAGTTCTTGGAAGTTCATCTCAATTGTTCTAATGTAGTAAGCCATTGTACTCCCAAAACAATATCCTGGCTGCACCATGGATATAGCATTGCGGTATCAGAGTGGTAATCTCCATGGATGTTTATTGCTGTGACGCACATAGACAGCTAAGCTAATACTACCATCTTGCGAAATCAAAACTTGGAAACTCACGGAATTTTGGATATATGAAACAATTTAGGCGAGTAGCTAACTTTTTGTTGATGAAATTATGAGTACTACCTGAGTCGATCAACACTGTTACCTTCTGCTTCTTTAGGAACCCCACCACCTTGAGAGTTTGTGGAGCGCTGAAACCTGAGAGTGCATGACAAGAAATGATTGGTTGAGGATCATGTGATTCCTCATTTGACTCCCTTTCATCTTCTAGTATGGGTTCCTCCTCTTCTTCCTCATTGGGACCTTCAATATAAAACAATTTCTTTTCACTACATTTATGTCCTCAAATATTTGCTATCACGGTTGAGGCACAGGCATACTTTTCTCCTCAATTTTTTGTGGAGTCCAACTTAATGATTTGTGGTAGATATCGCTCTCTTACATTAGCCCTTGCTTCTTAGGAATCAAATATTCTCCTCTACCCTACGTGCTAAGATAAAAGACTCATTTATGGAACTAGGGCTAAACATGCATACCTCATGTTGAATGTGATCCTTGAGACCACCCAAGAATAAGTCATTCAAGTTTTCCTCCGTAATTGAATCCACCCTTAAGGATAGATTTTGGAATTGCTGAATATAATCCTTAACTGATCCTGTTTGTTGAAGTTTAGCTAGCTGGCTGAAGAAGTTGTCTATGATGATATTGCTATATTGTGCTTGGAGTTCCTTTGTAAAAATTGACCATGAGACGGTGAGCCCCTTTTTCCTTCGATGAGTGCAAAGCCAACGATACCAAATGAATTGATCTGGTTCTAAATATAGGGAAGCCATCGTGACCTTTTATCCATTTGGGATTTGGTGTACTTCAAAAAAATTCTCCATTTGGTTTATCCATGTGAGAGGATCCTTGCCATCAAACTTGTGCATATCCACCTTTGGAAATAAATTCCTAGATCCCATAGGAGTACTAAAGCTTGTGTCCATGGTAGCTAACCTAGAATTTTCACCTTGGGCGCTTGAGAACTCCTTTCTTGGTTCAGCCATGTAGGTGCTTAACATGTTTCGTATGTCCGATATATCTCCTCTTAGGTCACACATATCCATATTCATTGAGGAAATGTCTTTCTTGACCTTATTGATTTCCTCATTATGAGTAACATCCTCGATTGTTTCACCGTCCTTATCAGGAGTCTTCCCTGGAGTGACAACATTCTTTTTACCCCTTGTTCCAGGCCCCGACATGATGGAAACCACTAATGTTGAAATAAATAACACAAATTAAACTTAAATTCTCTAAAATTTTTACTGTAATCTTCTTTGGTATTTCTTCAAAAACCCAATAAAAATCAGACTTTAATTCAACAAGATGTGCGAGATATGTAGATTCCAAAAAAATAGTGTAGAAACCATAATTCTGCAATAATTAACTTAGTTCTACTCCAATTCTTCTGAAATCTGGACTGTAGCTTCTTCAATATTTTCTTCAAAAACCCTTTAAAAATCAGAAAAAAATTCACCAAAATCTGAAAGATATGCTCTTCCCAAAATCGCCTCCAAAATTGAGAAAAACCTTGCCTCTATGGTGCCAAGATCATGCTCTGATACCGCTTGTTATGAAATAAATTGCACAATAGAAGAATATGATATGAAATATGCTGAAAATTCTTGATAATAACTAAGAATAATAGGCCACTTAAAGGGGGAAAACCTCCAAATATCTCTAATGAGAACACACTTCACAACTTGATGATGAAATAAGACTCACAACCTCCTATATATACCTATTTATGCCAAGGATATCACCTAGGCCGACTTAGACACACCTATATAAGACTAAGGCTGACCTAAACAACTAAATAACAATATAATAATGATAATATGACTTAATAGAGAGTTAAGATAGCCACAAGCCGACTATTCATAACCCGATGTACAATAATATTAAGGGCGTAGCACTCATGATACAAGTTCTTCTCCTTGGGTAGGGATTGATTTTATCACTTCATATTCGCTTACTTTGTTCAATTTCTCTATCTATTTAGCTATTTGTAGAGGTGGGAACACCAAAATGGGGGTTTTACTGAGGCAAACCCCTATAAAACCCCGATGTTTTCTCTCAATATTATGTATGTAGGTATTGAAGATATTTCCTTGTTGGAGACTTCATTACTTGGGTTGTTGTGAGTAGATCCTACCTCTTATTCTCTTACTTTACCATTTATACTTCACTTCATTTAAGTTTTGTTACCTTCCCACATTCTGGAAGTTCTCAGTAATCAGATTGTTAGTAGTCGCTTTAGTTGTTTTCTATGATAAACTCAGTTTCTAGTCTGTACGAGATGCCAGTGCACCTTTGGGACTCCAATGCACTGTGTTGTCATCCTTGTTCCATGCTACCATTCTTTGGTCGAGAATTCATCAATTTGTCCAACAAGCCTTTGTGGCCTACTCTTTCTGATTCTAAAACTCTTGCTCTATTCCTTGAGGTAATTTAGGGTAGTTTGCCCCTTGGGATTCTCTTGAGAACAAAGAGACTCATGAGTAGCGAATCCCCCTTGTCTATAGGTCTGAGTTCTATATTTTCTAAAATAAACATTGATTTATATGTGTAAATAAATACGGTATAGAAAAAACACAGATGTGGTACATAAACTTATAATTACATCACATAACTATAATAGATGCATTATAAAACTCAACAATTACGTGACAAAGAAAATTGCGGTACAAATTTCTATAGTTGTAGTGTTCTAAAATTTCTAGGGTTCTAAACACAATTACATTGTTGA
The DNA here is from genome assembly GCA_007258455.2 of Sequoia sempervirens. Taxonomy (NCBI): domain Eukaryota; kingdom Viridiplantae; phylum Streptophyta; class Pinopsida; order Cupressales; family Cupressaceae; genus Sequoia; species Sequoia sempervirens. The sequence goes on along the minus strand of VDFB02299220.1, from coordinate 37,486 downwards.
ATATGATAAGATAATTGTGGTTCAAGATAGATAGATGCATTACAAAAATTAATAAATGTGTCACACAGATTTTGCAGTTACATTACAAAATCACAGTCGCTGCACATAGGTTAATGGATGTGATTCTCTAGATTTTTCCTAAGAACAATTTTTTAAGTGACCCTATGTGTTTGATTTTTTTGGTTTTGACTCTACACTTGTAAAACACAATAGATAGTAGACAAAAATAGTTGTGACTTTTTGTAACAAGGTTTAAGGCCCTAAGTTTGATGGTGTCACTAGTAGAGAATAGACTCAAGACAATTGAATACATACACAACTTAGTTAATTAGATAGGAGTGTAAACTTGTAGTAGGCCCACCTCGTAGTTAAGTGATAAATGCTCCACCAAATCAGATAGTGAAATAATTAGAGTAATTATTCAATACCTTTCTATCCAAAAGTGGATAACTAGGTACCCAATGACACATGCCTGATACAACATAGGCTCACCTTCTTTCTCTCCTTGAGAGGATATTGATAGAAACCCAAAAATATTCGCTCAGATTAAGGGAGGACATGGCGAGTAACTTTGTGTATTGATCCTTGTACATTGCACTACTACAAATCACGAACGAATGTTTCCTAGGCTTCTAAAATCTTGATGGTGTTACAGTAGGGGTCTATTGTGAACAATGAGCCTTTTCGTTATGCTCAAGTTGAGAGGGGTCTCCTCTCTACCCATCACCTCCTTGCCTTGGCGGACCTAGGGTCATGGGGCTTGAATTGAAGGACGTTGTCTGCACCTTGAGGTACAAATTTCACTCTCTCCCCTTTATATAGCTCACCAAGAAATGTGCTTGAGAGTTAAAACTTGGGGTGATGAGGCCCCTAGGAAAGTATCGCTACTGAATTAAATGGTTATAGTGCAAATTTTGATCCTCAAGATTGTTCTTTGGTGTTGTGAGGGGAGAGCATACGTTAACACTACACCTTAGTTGTACAACAAGACTACAAATTAGTGACATTTATGATTCCCAAGATCACACAAGGTGTAAGGGAAGAGCATATGTGCCACTAATATACCAAACAAAAAATATAATCATTCTTTTTAAATCCAAAACGAGATTATTTATTCTAGAAAAATAAAGAAACAATGTTTTAGTAGATAGTCTTAGACAAAAAAATACACACCAAACTCATTAGTGTGTTTCAAAGGTGTCTTTAATCGGTGATATGCAATAAAAAGAATTAGTAGTTTCAAGGTATCTCTTTTCCTAGTAGTAGCCACAAATATGATAGAAAAGATTAGTGACATGAAAGCTTAATCTATCATAATCAAAAAGTAAACCAACAAAATCTAAAAGCTCAATTTTACCTCTTTGATAGATGTGATGCATGGACAAAATGATTGCGGTGTATTTAGGATGAATGTGGTGCATAAACAAGACAAATGTGGTGTTGATTCAAGACAAAAGTGGTGCATAAACAAGACATATAAATCATGAAAGAATAAAAAATAGTAACCACTAACTATTATAATTCAAGCAACTCTTGCAATCTAATCTAACAATGAAGCACAATACAACATAGAAGACAATAAATCAATGCAATATACCTTCCTATGTTATCCTTGAATGACCTTGATTGCTCTTCTTTATTTTTCCTTTGATCTTAGATTTAGGTCTGCACTATATTGCTTCAAGCTCAAATAAAATATTGAATATGATAAAAATACAAAATCTCAAAGATTCGTGGTTAGCCTTCAAATGGGAATGGAGGTCTATTTTATAGAAAATGTTTGATTTGGATGGGTGATCAAGATCGAAAGATGAACTAAAGAGATCAAGGGTGGAGAATCCTTGAGAGGAATTGATTGATGAGTTAACTAGCTACAACTGGTTGCAATATTTCAGTTAACTATTTGCATGATGAATTTATTGCTTCATTAACTCACATTGAGTGGGAGTCAATTAATTTTATTGAGAGAAGTAAAATTGATTAGTTAGTGGATTGGAAGAGAGTGTTTGTTAAAAACGAGGTGGAAATGCATGAGTTTAATAATCAATTAAATGAATTAATTATTACAGGAACATGCATGTGAGAATTAGATAAATAAATTTTATTTATTATTGACTAAGTGGATAATGTTGAGAGAAAATAGAATAATTATATTTAATTTAGAAAGTGGGAAAGTGGATAAGTAAATAATTAAAGTAATTATTTAAATTTAAAAAGAGGAAATGGATGATTAATTAAAATATCAATTTAATTAATTAATTTAGGAGAATAAAGATAATTAAAGACGTAACTAAATAAATAGGATTTATTTAATTAACTAGGAATGAATAAGATAAAGTGAATTAATTAAATAATATAGTCATTTAATTAATAGTGGAATATGGAAATTAGATAATAATTAAATAATTGAATATTATTTAATCATTAGGAAAAGGATGAATATTAGTGTAAAAGTGTTACTTATAAGCTAGGACCATTTCGGGTATCTACAATTCTAATTTGAAATTTGAAGGAGACTATAATAGCATAGATGCACTTGAAATTATGTCTCTTGAATAATTTTCATTAGGGAAAGTTCTCTAATCATGGGAAAATAATTAAAAATACCACCTACAATAAAGGACATATAGATCCTTTGAATCAAATAGAGAATTGGCTATACACCAAGGAGTGGGATCCTAGTATCCAAGGTGTTCCCACAATTCATCTTGATAGAGGATGCAACATGTTGCTAGACTGATTTTTAATTATGACAATTGAGAATATGCATTTGTTGCCTAGGATATGTGGTGAGTATGTAATTGGAAAATAGAAGATCATGGTAGTAGATAATCTCATTGATTTTGATCAGGGTAATTTTTCTTGTCCTTCTTCGTGACCTAATTCAATTGAAGAGAATGCAAATATGTTTGCCAATATAGTTGGGCCCAAGTGGTAATCGAAAGGTAGACATAATGTAAGAAGAGGTTTTAAAGTTTGTGATAAAATTGATATAATTATTCCTAACAAATTTGACATATACCCTACACTTGGATAAAATAGTCACTCAATGTTGTCATGGAGGAAAACAAGGTATGCAATACATTTGATGCTTTGAGAAATGAAATAATTATGGGTGTAGCATGGTTGTATCATATAGCAATGAGTTTCTATTGATTCATAAAATAGGAAGCTAAATAAAGTTTACATTTAAAGGGAAAGTGGTATGGATAGAAAGAAGTATGGTGATGGATATTACATAAACTAGTTCCCAATTAATGAATCGTCATCAAATATAAAAATCCAACAAGATATAAAATTAGTTGATAGACAAACCTTCAATGCCAAGGGATTAACTAGTAGTGTAGTTTCCCATGGGAGGGAGTTAAAGGTTGATGATTTAGAGCTATCTTTGGGTGAATAACTCAAGTGAAAAACATGAGGAGTCAACATAATTAGAATTAAATTAGCTCGAACAAGAACAAAACAAGGATTTTCACCTTGCTAATATTTCTTAAATCTCTATAAAGATACATGAATAGAAAGAGTAGCTATTAGTAATAGTTGAGAAAGAGGTTCAAGTTCTAACTAATTTGGATAGAATGAAAAGAATCGTTGAAGAGCTAATTTTAAGTTTTAATAACACCCAAATGAAAAATTAAGTAAATGATGTTATATTTATAAATATAAAGTTACTCTTAAAAATTTATAGGTAGTGAAGAATAGGTATCATAATAGATGAAATCAAAAATATCTACAACTCATTAAAGATCAAGATATGGTCATCAAAATATAGAGACAACATAAAATGCATCTAAGAAAAAAGAGAAAAGGTTTGATAAACTCACCTTTGATCTTAAAGCAACCAAGGATACTTTAGAAAATATCTAAAGAGAAATTGTGGAGGTAGAAGAAAAACTTGAGGTAGTAAAAAGTGTAGGAAGTAAGAAAATGAAACAAGGGCTAAGGAAATTAGACAAGTAGTCAAATAACTTGATAGGATCCGAGAATAATTTGATTTAGAATAACTTCCAACAACATTAAAATTTTCAAGTTTAGAGTTGAGCTTATCCCAAATAATTGGTCAAGGAATTAAATTTCAACAAATGTAGCAACATTGGGATAAATACCTAAATTTCGGTCATTATGAAGAATAATATAAGTAGGAAAAAATGAATAATTTTCTATCTTTTTCTAGTTTCTTTTGGATTGTTGATAAACCCCTATTTGAGGTGAATGTAGGGATATCATATTTTTCAAGTTTCTTAGTTTGTGATAACATAAAAATAACACACCAAAAGAGGACTAAATCACAAGAAGATTTGAGGATGGGGAATTCAAAGTCCCAAAATTTGGATGGAATTTGATCAAGATGGAATATACCTAGGACATATCTACTCATAACATCTTAGATAGAAGTTGTAAGAGGATGATCATAAAGTGGGAGAAAATGGTCTCATGGGATATGAAGGTATTTTTTAATTCACTCAATTACAAGATAAAATAAAATATTTTGGAGGTATTGCATGATATTCCCATCACAATACACTCTAGATATTGCACAAATCATAGGAAAAATAAGGGGGAGATTCACATAAAAGTTATTGAAGGAGGGAATTATCATGTATATTAACAAGTACACTACTCACCATTCAAATGGAGGAGAATGTGTCCATTCTCCAAACTTATTTCCACCTTCACTTATCTCCAATTAATCTTTGGAAAGGATATTCATGGATTCCATCTAGAGTCTCCCAAAAGTGTATGGTAAAGATCACATTTATGATTTTGTGGATGAGATGAAAAAATTACATGGGTTGCATTAATCAATTTTTTATAATGGAGGTAGTAGATTTTTTAACATATGTTGGTAGCAATTATCTCACTTGATAGGTGTAGATATCAATCTTGTAACATGCTATCAACTTCAAGCTATTGAGCCAACCAAAATAATGAATAAGAGGGTTGGAGGATTATTGAGGGAATATGCCTCAAAACATAGATGAACATGAGTTAAATATCTGCACTAAAGAGATTATTGTTGTAACAAGACACAACATCCATCCCTTGTAAGCTTTTAATGCATGAAAATGAGTGTTTATGATGCAACATCCTGCATTGAATTAGTGTTCATAGGTTGTGTAGTGTTACTTATAAGGGAAATATATTCCATAATTGTCACAAGGATGAAAATTTTGGGACATGGAGCCATAAAAAATGAGGTACTTTACAAAGGATGTTGTTGGAAAAAAGTAGGAGTTATAAAAATTTAAATTTATATTACTTGAGGGAAAGCAATTCTAAGCGAAGTCGACTTGTCATGTCCCCTTTTGTAATAATCTAGATATGGCCCAATTTCCAATTTCCTATTTTTCATATGTCTCTTGGTCCCGTTTTGTGTGCATGTTCTTCCTCTTATTTCCCCTAATGTATGTATAAGGTCCCTAAAGTATCTAAGTTTCAAGGCATGCTTAGCCTTCTAAGTGTTTTTTGGTCATCAAAGTTTCAGATTTCTTCATCCAAGAATACTTTCCCATATAAGTCCAAACTTTCCTTGGTCCTTGTCATACTTTCAAACTTATTCATCTTTTCATGCCTTACATCCTTCCCTTGCTCTTCCTTTGTATTTTTCAAACTTTTAGATCTACCTTTATTGACATGTCTATTGCTTGACCCCCAACACCTTGATCTATGGTATGAGTCTTGTCATATTTTAGACCCTTAATCCTCGATATTCTTGCCTTTATTTTTTCTCTCCACAACACCTCATCACACATCATATTTCCATTAAAAGTCAATTTTGGTGCCATGACTTTCAGAAGTGAGAATTTTTCCCAACCATAATCATTGTTCAAATTTGGAGTTATGAATTTACAATGTGGCTAACTCATTGTTGCTTTAATAGATATAAAGGGGTAAATGAATCCATTTAAGGGGAATAATATACACTTAGTCAAATTCCCTTGATAATCCATTTTGAGCACCTATGTTTGAGTGTAGGAATCCTAGGATGAAATCCCTAGTGATTTCAAAGGAAGATCTCATACATAGTTCATATTTGAGCTTCATTGTATGTGGACTCTAGTTGCATTATATTGATATGATTATCTATTGCTATCGGTATGAATTATTATTGTAATTATAGATATTGCAGAATTATTTTAATGTAATACAACCATTATTGTAATAAGAAAGAGATTGATATTTATACCTATTATTTTATATTTATTATAATAATAAGATCAAGAATTTTTGTTATCATTTTATATTCAAAATGTAATGATATTAATGATGCATAAAAAAAATTGATTTGAGTTTTCTAAGACCTGAGTGAATGCTAGGGTTTATACTATTTTATTCAAATAAGAAGTTTTTGTGGAAGGTTAAGAATCATATTTGTATTATTATTTTATCTTGAGACATTACATAGTGTTCCATTAAAAAATATTTCCCATAAAAATATGAACATTCACTATCTTACTATACCATATTTTCAATCACTATAGTATAGAGTTTACCTACTACTTTTGAATCGACCAGTATCTCTTGCTAGATATATCTATCTTTATCTCTATTTGAAGAATGGACTTAGTAACCCCTAGATGGTTCATATTAAGCAAAAGAAAAAGTTGAGACTTAAGCATATTGATCAAATCATTATTTGGTACTAATGAGTAGTGTGTCATCAACATATATGATGATAACAATAAATTTGTCAGAACCTACTTAAATTATACACAATAATCATAGTTAGCTCTATCAAATCTCAAATTGAAAATGTAAGTATCAAAATTTTGCTATAAAATTTGAGGTGACTAAGTTAAACCATATAGAGACTTAATTAACTTATAAAATATATTTTAATTTACCTTTGCCAAAAATGATTGGGCTATTTTATGTTGGTTTCTTCCTTTGAAACCCCATAAAAAATCCATCTTAACATCCATTTTCTTATCAAAAGTAGGTCATAAGTAGTAGCCATACATAATAACAATAAAATAGAAGTTAATTTTACAATATGAGAGTGTTGGTAAAACAAGGACAGACAACTGAGAGGGGGGATGAATTAGTTGTCACAAAATAATAAACTTTTCAAACTTTACTTAACTTGATCTCAGATCTGATGAATTAACAATTAACACATCAGAGAGACAAAGAACACCAAGATTTTTTATGTGGAAACCTTGTTAGGGGAAAAACCATGGTGGATGTTAGTTGACAAGATTATACCATGTTAAAGGTATAATGAAATCAATAAAGGGGAATGCACATGCATTCAGGCACACTACGTAGAGTTCACTGCTCAATTAAAGAAGGGGCTCACTTCCCAACAATATAGAATAGGATTAAAATCTAGAGGGTATGAAATAAAAAATTAGCTTCTGCACAAGCCTGATTGCAGTTCCAATTAAGCACAAAAAAACTCCTTCACAAACTACTTCACACTTCACTCGATCTTCTTCACACTCTACTTTGCAATCGAATGATATTCACACATACACACATAAGAGCACACCCGACACAAGAAGCACCTTTTCCACACACTACACCGATGAAACAATCGCTCTTATATATCCACTACATGAGATTTCATCAACAAATTTAGTCGGCAAAGAAAATAAAACATATTTTCAATGTCGGTCCAAATTTACAAATAAAATTTCAATGCGAATCCACCAAGGTTGGCCACAACATAATGGGGACCAAAATTCACAACTCCAACACAAAAGGAATTCAATTAATTCCTCCTCGAAGATCCACAACACGCTACCACCAACATGTCGACCAAGAACAAGAAAAATTGAACATACGCAAGAAAAAATTCTGACCACAAGCACACTGATCAATGTGGACGTACCACAAAGATAGAGCATGATCTAGAAACATCCAAGAGCACCAAGAAAAAATAGAGAAACATCCTCAGTAACTGAGATTTCTAGAATCACACAAACTTCACTCGTGAACACTGACAAAGACCACAAAAATACTGGCAGACCACAACATGATCAAATCTATATGCGGACCTCTAAAAATTCTAGTAGATGATAGATACACTCAACAAAAACCCATTTTAGTCCACGGTTGAAATTTCGTAAGAACAAGACCGCGCTGGCTTTTGGGGTTCCCTTCAGGAACCTAGAACACTTTCTTTTACAATTTTCTCAATATCCTCGACATATACAACCTCTAAAATACACCGAAATGCAATAGTTTGACGTAAACAACCACATATCGGAAACACATCCACAACATCCAAAATCTCCTTGGCATTGGTGGCGGCACTTTGATGTGAAAATACGTAACACACTTGATTTCCCTTTGGTTCTAACTCTTCTCCTCAATTTCTCTTCGACCCTTAAAAGGATTTTTCACATTGCATTTCTCCCCCTTTGACATCAATGGAAAAGGTAACCATGAACTTTCCATATACACACTCTGAACCACATATCTACACATTTGACTACTCCCCTTGAGTAGCAGCCATGGGAACATCAATCTAGATCAAAATATAGCAATGTAGCTCATGGATTGATGCAAGTAAATGCATCTCTTTAGTTCTTATAAGGAGGGGTAATTGCCTCTAGTATTCCTCTGAGATACTCAAAAGTATCCTTTGGCAACAGTTTAATAAAGATGTCTGCAATCTGTTCTTTGGTAGTAACATACTCCAATCTGACTTCTTTCTCATTCACTTTCTCCCTCAAGAAGTGAAACTTGATTGATATATGTTTAGTCTTAGAGTGCAGTACCAGATTCTTTGAAATATTTATTGCACTTGAATTGTCACATTATATGGAAATAGGCTCTTCATATACCACCCTGATATCTTTCAACATTTGTTTCATCCATATCACTTGAGTACAATTGTTTGCACTAGCAATATATTTTGCTTCAGCAGCAAATAGAGAAATGGAATTCAGCTTTTTGCTCAACCAAGACACCAGCTTCTTCCCTAGGAAGAAAGCACCATCACTAGTACTTTTCCTATCATCTACATCACCAGCCCAATCCGCATCAATATATGCACTCAAAGTAAGATCATCATCCTTTGGATACCAAAGTCCAAAGTTAGTTTTTCCTTTTAGATAATTGAAGATTGTTTTAATAGTACTCACATGTGATTCCTTTGGATCAACCTAAAATTTGGCAACCATACATACAACATTCATAATATTTGGTCTAGTTTGGGTTAAATAAAGTAATCCATCGATCATTGGCCTGTATCTAGTTTGATTCACCTTAAGAGAATCATCATTCTATGTTAGCTTACATCCAGTCACCATGGGAGTACCAACAGGATTTGATTCTTCCATCCCAAATTTCTTCAGTAGCTCTCTCACATATTTAGATTGAGATATGAAAATTCCCTTGTCTAGCTGGGTCACTTGCAATCCTAGAAAGAACTTCATACTCATATCAAATTCATCCTTCATCTCATTAGCAAACTTCATACATATATTGTCATCTCCTCCAAAAATGATGTCATCGACAAAGAATTCTATAATTAACTCTTTATCATGATCCAATTTGAAATATAAATTGCTATCAGCAGTACCTTTAGTGAATCCAAGCTTCTGTAAGTATTTGTCCAATCTAGCATACCAGGCTTTGGGGGCTTGCTTAAATCCATATAGAGCTTTCTTCAATCGAAAAACCATATCTTCCTTGTCAGTTAACTAAAATCCATTTGGCTGTTCAATGTGTACTTCTTCTTCTAGTTCTCCATTCAGAAATGTTGACTTCACATCCATCTGATAGACTTTATAGTCCTTGTATGCTAAATAAGCAAGAAATAATCTAACAGCTTCGATTCTGGCAACAGGGGAAAAAGTTTCTTCAAAATCAACACCTTCCATCTGAGAATACCCTTTACATACCAGTCTTGCTTTATTCTGGACCACTTCACCTTGTTCATTCAGCTTGTTCTGAAACACCCATTTAGTGCCAATCACATTTTTGTCTTTAGGTCTGGGAACCAGTATCCACATGTCATTATTTTCAATTTGTGTCAGGTCTTCCTTCATAGCTTCCATCCAGTGTTCATCTTGGTAGGCTTCAGTGACATTTTTAGGTTCAATCTTGGAAATCAAGTAGTATTCTTCTGCAATCTTTCTTCTAGTTTGCACTCCTTTATTCTTATCTCCTATAACGTGGCTTTCAGAATGGTTTAGCTTTACATACCTTGGAGTTTTGGAATTTTCTTGAACTTATGATTCTTTTGATCTTCCTTCTGCACTTGCCCTTGTCTCTACTTCCTAACTACCTTGACTTACCAGAATGAATTGAGGTTGCTTTATCGAAACAACTGGAACAACTGGAACATATGGCACAATTTGAATTTGATTATGTGTCTAAACATTCTTCCCTTTGTTTGTGTTTTCCTCATCAAAATCATATCCACAATATCTAGATGATTTGACAAAATAATCATCAATTCTGACATTTGCACTCTCAACAATCTTTCTTAATCTTTTGTTATAGCATCGATAGGCCTTTCTTTTAGTAGAGTAACCTAAAAAGATTCCTTCATCGCTTCTTGCATCAAACTTCCCTATATCATCATCTCTCTTGATATAACATTTGCTTCCAAAGATCTTGAAATATTTAACAGTAGGTTTGTAACCAAACCATAGCTCAAAAGGGGTCTTACCAGAATTTCCATTAACATTTATCCGGTTTAAAGTATACATAGTAGTGCTTATAGCTTCACTCCAATAGATCTGGGGCACATTTCCTTCTATCATCATTGTTCTAGCAGAATCCAAAATTGTTCTATTCTTTCTTTCTGCAACTCCATTCTGTTGAGGGGTTCGAGGAGCAGATAACTGTCTTTTGATTCCATGTTCTTCACAAAAAGAGTTGAACTCCCTGGAGGTGAAATCACCACCTCTGTCAGATCTCAGACACTTGATTTTTATACCTTTCTCATTTTCTACCATAGCCTTGAAACTTTTTAACTTTTCCAATGCTTGACATTTTTCTCTTAAGAAGGAAACCCATATCATTCTAGAGTAATCATCAATAATCAACATAAAGTACCTTTCTCTGTGAATACTTCCGACTCTGGAGGGACCACAACTCAGTTAGTATGTAGCAGCTGCATCAAGTCATTTGAATGAAATTGTTTTCTCTGGAAGGAGACTCTAGTTTATTTACCCATCTGTCATTCCTTACAAATTGTGTTAGCAGGCTTCATTAACTTAGGTAGATCTCTCATTGCTTGAGTGAAACTTACCTTGACAATGTTATCAAAATTTATTTGACACAACCTCCAATGCCACAACTAGCTTTCATCTACTTGAGAAATTAAACAACTCCCATTAGTAGTATTCAGGTGAAAAATATTACCTTTTGTCTATTTACCAGTAGCAATCATATTGCAAGAACTTCCACGTATCTTGCATCTTCCATCTTTGAATTGTAGATCATAGCCATTTCCCACCATCTATCCAACACTCAAAAGATTGTGCTTCAAGCCTTCAACATAAAGAACATCATCAATGCTATCCTTACCACCAAGACAAATAGAACCTCTTCCACGAATCACACCAACATTGTTGTCTCCAAATCTTATAATACCACCATCATACTTCTCTAGACTTACAAATTTGTTTTTATCACCAGTCATATGATGTGAGCATCCACTGTCAATAACCCACTCATCCTTTTCTTCAACTTGGGCTGCAAGAGCTTTCTCATCTTTAGTAGATTAAGTAGCCATAGGACTATTTTCAACGGTAGCAATGAAAACCCATTCATCTTCATTTCCAGTATCCTTATCAGACTCATCATCAGTCACTCCTTCAGTAAAGTAACATTTCTTTTGGAATCTAGACTTGTTAGGCTTAGTTCTAGGAACTCTTTCAGGACATCTTGATGCAAAATGACCTATTTTACTGCATGAAAAACATTTAATAGGTAACACTCCTTCATACTTACCTTTTCCTCTACCTTCTTTCTTTACAATCAATGCTTCCAATTCTTCTACCCCTCTTTCTTTATCTTCAAGCTATTTCAGTTCTTCATCATGTACTTGGATATCTTTCTGGAACATTCTCCCAGACCATATCTTTGCTTGTTACTTCCAAATACAATAGCCTTGAATGTTGATTCAATTTTTGAAACAGATTCACCAAATTCACTTAATTCAAAAGCAACAAGCTTACCAACCAGTGTGTCTCTTGACATCTTTGTTACCGATCTAAGCTCTTCAATAGCGCGAGCCTTCATTTTGTGGGAGGGAGGCAAGGATTTGAGTATCTTAGCCACAATTTCATCCTCATCCAGAGAACCACCGACACATGTAATACCCATCACTATTTCATTTACTCTTTGCATAAAAGAAGTGATATTTTCATCTTCACCCATCTTGAATTCTCATACTTTCCTTTTTGGCTTTGTGGCTTAGCCATCTTCACTTGTGCATCTCCTTCATACAAATTTCAAGCCGTTCCCGATCTCTTGAGCCTTAATAATCCTACATTAGCCATCTCTGAATCTGTTCAGAGCACTCACCAAGGCTTCAATAGCCTTGATATTGTTTTCAACATCTTTGATCTCATCATAGTGGAGGGACCATTCTGAGGAATAACATATGGATCTTTTGTAATCTTCCAGTAGGCTTCACCAATACACCTTAGGTGACATTGCATCCTGACTTTCCACAGTGAGTAGTTAGTTCCATCAAATCTTGGACTGTCCTTCTTGAACGTTGCCATCTCGAATCACCTCAAGATTTTAGACTTCTTCAGAGGAACCTACTCTGATACCAATTGTTGGAAAAACAAGGACAGAAAACTGAGAGGGGGGATGAATCAGTTGTCACATAATAATAAAAATTTCAAACTTTGCTTAACTTGATCTCAAATCTGATGAATACAAAATTAACACATCAGAGAGATAGAGAACACCAAGATTTTTTACGCAAAAACTAGGCTATTAGGAGAAAAACCACGGTGGATGTTAGTCCACAAGATTATACCCTGTTAAAAGTATAATGAAATCAATAAAGGGGAATGCACATGCATTCAGGAACACTACCTAGACCTCACTGCTCAATTACAGAAGGGGCTCACTACCCAACAATATAGAATAGGATTAAAATCTAGAGGGTATGAACTAAAAAATTAGCTTATGCACAAGCCTGATTACAATTCCAATTAAGCACAAAAAACTACTTCACACTTTGCTCAATCTTCTTCACACTCTGCTCTACAATCAAATGATATTTGCACATACACAAATAAGAGCACACCCAGTACACGAAGAACCTTTTCCACACACTACACCGATGAAACAATTGCTCTTATATATCTGCTACATGAGATTTCATTAACAACTTTAGTCAACCAGGAAAATAAAACATATTTTCAATGTCGGTCCAAATTTACAAATAAATTTTCAATGCGAATCCACCAAGGTCAGCCACAACATAGTGGGGACCCAAATTCACAACTCCAACACAAAAGGACTTCAATTAATTCCTCCTCGAAGATCCACAATAGGCTACCACCAACATGTCGGCCAAGAACAAGAAAAATTGAACATACGCAAGAAAAAATTCTAACCACGAGCACACCGATCAATGTGGATGTACCACAAAGATAGAGCACAATCTCAAAACATCCAAGAGCACCAAGAAACAATAGAGAAACATCCGCAACAATTGAGATTTCTAGAATCACACAAACTTCACTCAGGAACACTAACAAAGACCACAAAAATATTGTCAAACCGTGCAACATGATCAAATCTATACGCGGACCTTTGAAACTTCCGGTAGATGATCTAGATACACTCAACAGAAAACCCTTTCGTCCACAATAGTTGAACTTCAACGTAAAGAACAAAACACCTTCATGACATGCACAGTTCCACTGGGAACCTGGAACACTTTCTTTTACAATTTTCTCAATATCCTCAACATATACAACCTCTAATACACCAAATGCTAATAGTGTTGACATCAATGACAACCACATATCAACAACACATCCACAACATCCAATAGAGAGAAGATATCACCAAAATCTATTTCATCTTCTTGAAATTAAACCTTAGTAATCAATTGTGACTTGTATTTTTCAACATTTACATCAAAAGGGTACATGCATGAAAATGGGGGACCAAAAGGCGGCCAAAAATGTCCATTTATTTTTTCTAAAAATAGTAAAACTAATCTTGGATGAGAAATTGAAGATAATGACTATCAAAATTTGAAGATGCAACAAGAACACGAGTTTTGGTGCTCAAAATCTACTTTCTAATATATATATATATATATATATATATATATATATATATATATATATATATATATAGTGGAGATTAAGAGGTTAAAATAGAGGAGCACACAAAATGCTCCTTTTTTGTCAAAAAAATATAACATCTAGAGTGTCTAATGAGCTCCCTCTAAAATGTTAATTTTTAAAAAGTATTTTACAAATCACTCTAGATTAGCTAATATTTTATAGTTTATGACTATTCTTTGCTAATATTTAATCAATATATATTTTCTCATTAATTTTTAATGTAGAAACATCCTAAAAAATAAAATGTTGAGTGTGCTCCCCCCCTATTTTTTTAAAAAACTAACCGTTTTTTAATGTGTAAAGAATAGAATGTAGAATGTAAAAATGTAATTTATTTCAAATTTTCATGAACAATAAAAAATGACACTAAAAATACTATACATAGATTTTTAAAAAAAATAAGACATTGAAAAAATAAATTCAAGATCAAAACCTTAACATATTGGAAATGTAGAAAAAATATATAGTTAGAAAAGGAAGAGAGAATTGACTAAGTTATTGTGGCATTTTTTCATATCAACATTGAAAGATGTGCAAACCTGATGGAGAGTAAACTCAATATTTAGGTGTTTTACTATATTTTGCAAAAATCATGCCTTAGGCATTGATAATGAAATTCAACCCTTTGGGTTGGATGTCCAAGGAAATTCCAACTTTAAGGATTGAAATTATCCAAGGCAACACATAATGCGGTCACACTTTTTTGCAAGTAAAAAATAGCAAGTGGTTAAAAAACACATGCATCTCATGAGTTTGGACCTACATGCTTTGTTTTACCCTACAAATTATGTTTTCTTTGACAAAGAAACTCATTGTTTAAAATTTTGAGAAATCTCATTCATTTTTGACTAATATATCACCTCTTTTTTTTATTAATGTAGAAGATTAAAATTAAATGTGTTAAAATAAATTTGATAATTTGAATGGGCATTTTTATTTTTTAAAGAATTTTAATGATTTTTTTCATGTTTTGTATTTGAATTTGATAATTCTCAATTATTTTGAATAATTGTTTTAAAGTGATATATAATTCAATATTATATTAAAATTTTGACAAAAAAATCAACCATTAGAGGAACATGAAGCAAAGAATGAAAAATACAACTTTGGGAAATTAAGAAAATGAATCCTAAAGTTGAAAGTATATCTTCTTTTCCATTTCAATTTGATAGTTTGATAGTTTTAATGATTATATTAAAATTTTGACAAAAAAATCAACCATTAGAGGAACATGAAGCAAAGAATGAAAAATACAACTTTGGGAAATTAAGAAAATGAATCCTAAAGTTGAAAGTATATCCTCTTTTCCATTTCAATTTGATAGTTTGATAGTTTTAATGATTATAAAATTGCATTAGTAAGAAGTCTAGTTCAATATTGGAAGATATTTTATTGATAATGTGCCCATAGGACCTTAAACTATGAATGCTTAAATCCTCGCTCCATGCCTAATGCATATTATCTTTGGTGCAATTTCTTATATAATAGCCTCACAAAAATAATTCACACTTTAGGTTATCATTGATTATCTACTACTTATAGGTAGTGGGTAAATAAGTCAAAGGACATGCTTAATTCTTAAATGTTTAGTGTTATCACCTTGCCCAGTCTTCATGACTGCTATGTGCCTATGGTTCTAGTAATCCCTTGTCATATACCTTAGTTTTCTTATGACTACTATATTTCTCCTATCCACTTTCTCTACACTATTTGTTAGGGACACTTGTCAATGTTTATGATGATAGAGCATAGTGGGAAATCATCTCCCATAGTTTCTTTCATGCTCACTTTTAGCCTACCTCATCCCTTAAACCAAGTTAACTCTTACCTCCACCATCCCACAACCTATCACTTCTATCCTCCTCCTCACCACACATTTTAACCAAATATGAAGAGTGTAGGATATTTGATGTGAATTTAACTTATATTTTGAAGAACCTAACATGATGTATTATTTTCCATATCCATTAGAGGATGACATGTTGAGTTAGTTTTATGAGATCTTAAATATATTTACCATTCAATGTCCACCTCATTCTTCTATTCCTACAATCACACACATTTTACCCATTTCATCACATAGTCGAACCTTTCAAAACTCCTATATTATACCACCTCAGACCATATTTCATCCTATAAACATATCCTTACAAGAAACCTTTCCTTATGGTGGTGCTTTTGAAAATTTGGTTCCTTGGTTATTTTCTGATCTTATGGTGTTCAAGTGAGATATTTTATAGGGGTTTCACTAATGTATTCATTAGGTTTTTCTAAAAAAACCCTAATCCTTAGCAACACCATTGTAATTTTGTTTCAATCTTGCATTGAACACTTCCCCCAATTATACAAACCTTTAAGTTATAACTTAAAGTCCTTTATTTCGTGCTTTTACCAGACCCATCTCTGAGGATACTGAAGGCATCCTTTTCTATAATATGTTTTGAAATCTTTTTAAGCTCCTACGCTATGCAAGGTCCCAATGGACATGTAGCAACATATCACATGGTTCTTTCATTTTGTAAGAGAAACAAATATTATTGTTTTCCTCCCGCAAGTCTACAAAATATTATTTTTAAACCCCAATGTGAATGACGTGTAAGGGCCTTTGGCCAATCAACCTTTATCATTCCTTTTTCATATAATAAATTATAATTCCTTGTAAATCTCCCTTTTATCATCCCTGAGGCCTCTTATTTCCTAGTGACTTAAGTTATTATTAATTGCACATGCTCCAAATCAAAATTCCTTTTAATTCACCCAAGAAGTAACTTACTAAGGGTCCCACCTTCATTCGAGTCAGCACCAGGTGTCAACTCCTAGTCAATTCATGGTCATTACATGCTTCATAGGAGCTTTTATTTCCAAGGATATCTCTTTGCGAACAAGAGAAATGTGTTTGTTTTGCACTTAAATCTTTGACTTTTTCCCTTTGCACAAGTTATAACCTTCACGAAGTAAAGATTGTTTGAGCTTTCCTTTTCCCGAATTCCTGAAATCATGCCATGTGTCATTGCTTGGTTCACCTTAAGTGTTTCACGAAGGAAAGCATTGTCAAGGAAGCTTTAAAGCTATCATATATATTTCCATGAGTCCTAAAAATTGTGACACATTTCCTAGAGTTATTCAAGTGAAAGGGATTTCCTTTTTTCAGAAGAGATTTCAAATCCCTACGATCACCGTCAATTTTCAGCACATCAATGATCAAAATCAGAAATGACTACTACTGGTCACACATTTGAGCGTGTGATAACATTGATGGCGGATTCGATACACAACTACCTGATTTCTCATATGAACTAGTTTAATTACATATTTCCAATTCATTCAAAACAAAAAGTAAAGGTTGCAAATTGATTTCACTGTGAATTTCTAAGCGAGCTAGGGTTTTCAACACTATTTCTAGGATTCATGATAATGTTTAAGTAGTAAGTAATTTCAAGCTCTCTCTACAAATTGATTTCAAAAATAATAATTTTCATGTTCAAGGAAGTGAATTAGGGTTCAAAAGGTTATGAATTGTTGTGTTCCAAGTGAAATTTTTGTAAAATATTTTCAAAAACCCTAAAATCCTAGTTTAGAAACCCTAGTACCCAATTATGTTAAGTCATGGTTGGAACTTCAAGAGGGGTTAAAAGAGGATTAGATGATGAAATCATGGCTCAATTAACAAGTTCTATAAAATAAACTGGGGTTGTTCAAGGGTCTAGGATTCTGTTGGACATAATTACAAATAAGAATAATTGTTGCAAAGACTCCATAATTCCAATACATGGCTATACCTTATTCAAGTATTGTTTCAAGATTTTTTTTGTAGATCGACCCATTTCAAACATTTGAGGGATGGGGTTAGGGAAATTGGAATGCCCTAATGTTTTTATCAATGTTTATCTAATCAAAGTCGTGGCTAGGTCATACAATCCTAGTAATAGGGGCATTGTTAACAACACGGGTGTTACCCTAGTGACTCTGGACAAGGAATTTATATGTGAGGTTTTTAGTTTGGACTTGAATGCTCAGCTGCCCATTGATTTAGGGGCATTGATAAGAGAATATCAAAGGTTGAGAGATAGTTATAGAGTAAAATGATTACATAGTTTTAGACCTAGAGGTCCAAATAGAGAAATTCAAAGGTTTAGTGGTGGAGACCTAAAACCTTTTAATTATGATATTTTTAAGGATTACTTTCAGAAAACCTACTTTGATTTGTGTCAAGTATTAGGGATTGATTGCAAAACTCAAATACCAGTGAATCTAATAGTTTTGGCTATTGACATCCAGAATAGGGATGTAAATAGGTTGTATGATTATGTAGGGTATGTTGCTAGGGATCTCTACAAGGCTTTGAATTCACTTAGCAAGGATTCTAGCATTATCCATTTTAAGTTGTATTCCCTATTGTGTCACATATTGATTTATGCTGGAGGGAAGATTTGCGACCCAAAATTAAAGATTAGGGTCTTAAATGAATAAGGACTCATGCTTCCAATTCAAGAATGAGTATATATTTGGGATAGCAATTGTGAAACTACTAATTATTGCATCTTTGAGTAGTATTTTGTCAAAAGTGTTCTCGGGAATTTGGGGTATGCTATTGATTGGGGTCTATCAAAGGAGATAAGGAGGTTTTTGAGGCTAAAGTGATTCCAACCAAAGTCGGGGTTTGACCATAACTAGGGAGATTGGTTCTTTCATTCGGATTCCATTATCATTAGGGTTTATGGCTCCCTAGTGGCTCCTCATATTTTACCCAAATAAATCCCAGATAGGATTACATATTTGGAAATAATTTGGCAATTAAATGAGGCTGAGAAGAATCATTGCAAAAATTACAAAAAATATGCAATTCTTCACCCTCATCTTTTCATATTTCATGGTAACATCCAGAGAAGGGTTATTATTAATTATCATTACACTCTATATTTCTCACATATTTTTGAAACAATGCAACTTTAATTTAGACACGCAACAATCTTAAAGTTATTACCATTTGACTATGAACCTGCGTGATAGATACAACCAATCCTTAAACAATTCAACTAAGCTTACAAATTAAATATGCAGCACCATGTTATCTTTAAAGTGCATATTTCTCGAATATTTTTAAACAAAATAGTGCTTATAGTTATTACCATTTGACTGTGAACCTGCTTGATAGATACAACCAGTCTTTAATCAATCAACCTAAGTTCGCAAATATAATATTTAAAATGTATATTTCTCAGATTTTTTTTTTCAAAAGGTTTATTTTAGACACGTAGCAACCTTATAGGGGAGAGGACCCAATCCTGAGCATGTTTCAATAGTTGTGATAGTAGTTGTTTATATAATGCCCAATACTTTTATCAATATTGGACCAATAGTTGTGACTTTAAAGTTGTTAGTGTTGATGATCACTACCCATAATTAAACAAAATGTATTCCTTTGATCTAAAAGCAACCAATCATGTGATTCCACAACATCGCTCAATAAAACATGTTGTGAATTCACAAGTATTGGTCTCACTTTTTTTTTGGGCCTTTTTGGACACCTTGACAAAAAAGCATGCTGATGTGGCCCTGAAACCTTAGTTATAAGCAGGGGACTTGCCAAGTAAGCTGCTGTAAAAAATTTGGAGTGATTTGAAATTTTCAAATAGGATAATTAGAAGCGCAAAGTTAGGGTGCACAACTACTGAGTCCTTTCCCCTAGTTATTACCTTTTGAATGTGAACCTGCATGATAGACACAATCATTAAAACAATCCAACTAAATTTTCAGATTAAATATGTAGTGCTATGTTATCTTTAAAGTGTAACTTTCTCACATGTTTTTTTTAGAACAATACAAATTTATTTTAGACACGTAGCAACTAGTAATTATTACCATTTGACTGTGAACTTACATGATAGCTACAATTAGTCCAAGCAAACAAATATACTCATTCATCATTAATCAACCAAACACGATCAGTCCAAACAAACAAACATACATACTCACCGTTATATTAATAGGAAGACCACTTCTCTTACAACATCATCCCAACTTCTCTTACAACATCATCCCATTATCATACGAAAATATTTGTCGCACACCAAATCTTCCATTCTCAATTGCATTTGGTGGAAACAGAGGCGGTCACATGAAGCGACATGACACGATACACAACGAGGTGCTCCTCTCTTTCTTCCTTTAAATCCCTTTGGTGCATTTTCTGTCCATTAAAACCGCTTTCATTCACGAGTCACAACACAACACCCGCTAAAGATTCCAACGGCTCCCACTTTATTCATTCTCTCCTATGTAAGCCTAACTTTAAGGCTAAATAAGAGATTCTTGTAAGCAAATCAAATATAGGCAAGGGTAGTTGCCCAACTAAGTAAAATTCTTCAACACACTTGCTGCAATTTTGCTAAGACTCAGAGAATGGGTGCAGAGGACGTGGAAAAAGCACAATCACTGGAAGCCCATGGCGAAGAAGGATCATTACTGCTGCAGAGAAGCAACACCAAGGAAGATCTGAAGCAATGGCCGGGATGGAAGCAGGTCATATGGGAACTCCAAAACCAGAAATCCATAGGCTTGCCAATTGCAGCAATGAACATGATGTGGTTCGGGCGCATGGTCATATCAACAGCCTTTCTAGGAAGGCAAGGGGAGCTAGAGTTGGCAGGAGGAGCCTTAGCCCTCACCTTCGCCAACGTAACGGCTTTCTCAGTCCTAACGGGCCTCTCCGGCGGAATGGAACCGCTCTGCGCGCAAGCCTTCGGAGCAGCCAACTACAAGCTGCTCGGAGCCACGCTTTACAGAGGGGTTATATTGCTCTTCCTCGCAAGCCTGCCCATAGGATTCCTGTGGCTAAATGTGAATACATTACTGTTGAACTTGGGCCAAGACAAAGATATCTCCAAGGTAGCCGGAACATATTTGATGTTTCTCCTGCCCGATCTGGCGGCGACCTCTATTTTAGCGCCGCTGAGAATATACCTGAGATCGCAGTGCATAACGAAGCCCATGATGGTGGCCTCCGCCATAGCTCTGCTTCTCCACCTGCCCATCAACATGGCTTTGCAAAAGCTGGGCGTGGCGGGCACCGCTCTGGCGATCTGCTGGAGCGACTGCAACGTGATACTGATGCTGTTAATTTATGTGTTTAAGACCGGCCTGCATAAAAACACCCAGGCGGAGCAATGGTGGCGCAGCGGCTGGGCTCCGCTGCTGAAGCTCTCCGTCGCCTCGTGTCTGTTAACCTGCTTAGAATGGTGGTGCCTCGAAATACTGATGCTCATTACGGGGTGGCTGCCCAAGGCGGAGGAAGCAGTTTCGGTCCTGGCGGTAGTTTTAAATGGGGACCAAATCCTGTACTCACTGCAAATAGCCTTGGCGGCGTGCGCATCCACACGTGTGGGAAACGAACTGGGGGCCAACAATCCGGTGGGGGCGTACCACGCGGCAGTGGTGGCGGTGGGGCTGAGCGTTGTGGTGGCGTGCGCGGGAGCGGCGGCCATGGTACTCGCACGCAATGCCTGGGGAGCTGTGTTCAGCACGGACCAGGGAGTTATTAACGGAGTGGCGAAATTAATGTGCTTAATGGCGGCGACAGAGATTTTCAATTTTCCTCTGACAGTAGCGGGCGGCGTGCTGCGGGGAACCGCCAGGCCGACTGGGCAAAGGCTATCCAGCCCCCAAAACGACATGGGGCATGGCATGCCTATGCATACTCTTCTGACCGTTCGTACACCAACAGCCATGTGTTCAAGGTCGTATTTTATCTGCAACCGTAATTCTGCCTTCCGTATTTAGTGGTGACTGCACAGTACGCCTATTTTAATTTTTCGGACGCCATACTTTCCCCCGTTTAATGCCTTTGTTTTTTTAACTTCCATTTTTAATTTGTAATGTTTTTATAAATTTATTTTTAATATTTAGGTAATCTTCTTATATTTAATTTGATTGATTAATAATTGAAGATTTAATTAATGTTAATTTTTTTTATAATAGTTTTTTTTTTTTAAATAATTGTATTTTAATAATATTTTAGATTTTATTTTGTATATAAGAAATTAAAAAACTAATATAGATTATACAAATATCTTAATCATTTTATTTATTTTAGTTAAAGAGTAGTATAATCTGAGAATTAGTTTAACTACTCATGTTGAATAACCTCTTGTTGAAATACTACTTTAATAATGTTTTAGATTTTATTTTTATTTATTATATATAATAAATAAATTTTAACCTTTTAAATTATTTTATTGTATATACTTGTTATATACAATACATAAATTATAACCTTTTTACTTCTTTTATTTTATTTAAAGAATTATTTTTATTTATTTAACCTACCTATTTTGAATGGTAGAGATAATACACATTCCCATCATGCAAAATCTACCAACCTAAGTATAACATTCAACATGTTATCTCACATTATTAGAGTATTATTTCAATAAAAGGTTATGCAACATTAGAGTACTTAAACTAATTCTCACATTATATTACTAGATTAAAATTATTATGTATAATTTCATAATTTTAGAAATGTATCATGCAATAATTATAAAGTATAATTATACTAGATTATGGATTTAAAAAAATATTTTTGTTTATTTAAAAGGTGATATAAGAACATACTAGAAATGAAAGATATATTTGTTGTCTAATGTAGGTATACGTGTAATGCTTTATATATAAGGGTATGTGTATAATAGAATAAAGGTACTCTCTATGCTTCACATGAAATAAATATAATAGATATTTAAAATTATACATAAACCTCTATAACATATTTCTAGATAAATAGGATATCTTAGTTTTAAGAATTACTTTAGAACTAATTAGATGCCTCAAACATCCATGATAATACATATAAGATAGTAATTATTATCTAAGAACTAATTGTAAATAAAATACATAATATATTTTTATATAATACAAATTAAATTAATATATAAATATAATGTAATAGATAATCACTATGTGTATTATTTAAGTATTATATAGCAATTATGTGTTGCATTATATTTTTATTTTAATTTAATTTGTATTATATAATAATATATTATTTATTAATTATAATAGTTTTAAATTTGTATTTATATATTATTTAAATTATATTTTTAATTAATAATTTGTAACATAAAATATAATATATAATAAATATAATAATACTTTAAAAATTTAATTTACGTTATTAAAATATTAAAAAATAATTTGACATTATTTAAATATAACATATAATAAATATATTTAAAATATAAATGCTATTTTTAAAAAAATATAAATGTGATCATATTTTCCATCCTATTGAACAATAATGTTTTCAATTTCTTAAATTGATATTTTTGCTTTCAAATTTAATTATATAATATTATATATAATACTATTATAATTTCTATATATATATATATATATATATATATATATAAACACTTAAAATTTTTAATTTACATTATATAAAATATTAAAAAATAATTTGACAATATATAAATATAACATATAATAAATACATTTACATTTTTTAAATATACATGCTATTTGAAAAAATATATAAATGAGATCATATTTTCCATATTTTTAACAATTATATGTTAAATTTCTTAAATTAAAATTTTCTCTCTCAAATTTTATTATATAATATTATATATAATACTATTATAATTTATATAAAATATATATTACACAGTAATAATGTGTTGCGTTATATTTACATGTTGAATTAAATTGTATTATATAAATATTAATTCTTACTTATAATAATTTTATATTTACATTTAATAATGTTTACTATTAAATATAATATATAATAACATATATTTTATATTAATTATATATTATTGGGTAATTTTTAATATAAATATAATATATAATAGACATAATATTGTAAAATTAAAATTACATTATATAAAATAATAAAAAATAAATTAACATTAAATAAATATAATTAATTATTTCTAAAAGTGGATATATTAGTTTCAACATTTACCTCATAACTAAAACTAAAACAAGTAAATAAAATTAAATAAATAAATTCTTTAAAGAAATATAAAATAACTTTTAAATAAATGAAAATACTATTTAACCAAAATAAATAAAATAATTAAGATATTTGAACAATTTATATTAATTTTTTTTAATTTTTTATATACAAAATAAAATCTAAAATATTATTAAAAATTTTAACATTAATTAAATCTTTAACTATTAATCAATCAAATTAAATGTAAAAAGGTAAAAACATTACAAGTTAAAGAAGATTAAAAAAAACAAAGGAATAAACTGGGCAAAGTATAGCCTCCGGCAAATAAAAATAGGCGTACTGTGCAGTCACCGCTAAATATGGAAGGCAGAATTACGGTTGCAGATAAAATACGGCCTGCAACACACGGCTGTTGGCGTACGAACGGTCAGAAGAGTATGCATAGGCATGCCATGCCCCATGTCGTTTTGGGGGCTGAATAGCCTTTGCCCAGGTTTTTTTTTTGTTTTATGTGCCCATTTACTTTCTTACAATGATTTTTTATTCTCTTTTTACTTTTAAGTTTCAAAATTAAATGTGTCCATAATATTTATTTTACATTTGATTTTTTTCTTTAAATATAATATAATTTTTATTTATTTTAAATTTAGATTTTTTTTATATGATATAATATTTTTATTTTTATTACATTATATTTTTAATATATAATATTTATTTATATAATAAAATATAAATATTAAAAGGTAATGCTCAAAATATTGTATTATATAGAATAAAACTTAAATTTATATGTATGGTTTTAAATATGGCCTTTTACAACATATATTTATATAATTATATTTATATAAAAATATTATATATATTTATAATATTGGCATAATCTATAATATTAAACATTATATTAAATCATTAAAAAGAATATAAGATTACTGTATATTCTCTTTTTATTATTTATTTTTAAGTTTCAAAATTAAATGTGTATAATTTTTATTTTAGATTTATTTATTTATTTATTTTTTTAGACACGCCCTCCGGTACCATGGGGGTGGGGGAGACTAGACCTCGTGACCAACCTCCTGCAACAGGAAAGATTTAGCTAACCGAGCTAGGGCCCCAACCCCCTATTTATTTATTTCTTTAATTATAATATAATGTTTAAATATATTATAGATTATGTAATAAAAATAAAAAATATTATATTATATACAAAAAAATCTAAAATCTAAATTATATATATATATAATGTAATATTTATATTTGTATTTATAAATTTAGTTTTTTTTCTATAAACATAATATTCTAATAATATATAATATATAAACATTACATATAATTATATAATTTATAATATTATTATATCAATCTATAGTATATTCTAATATTTATTACATTATATTTTTAATATATAATATTACATTATCTATAATATATTAAACATTATAATATACTGAAAGAAAAAGAAAAAACTCAAATCTAGAATAAAAATTATACACATTTAATTTTGAAACTTCAAAATAAACAGCTAAAAGAGAGAATATAAAATCATTTTATATTTTTTTTAATAATTTAATATAATGTTTAAATATATTATAGATTATGTAATATTATATATTAAAATTATAATGTATTAAATATATATAATATTTTTTATATAAATATAATTATATTAATATATATTGTAAAATTATATATTTAAAACATACTTATAAATTTAAGTTTTTATTCTATATAATATAATATTTCTATTTGTATTACATTATATTTTTAATATTTATATTTTATTATATAAATAAATATTATATATTAAAAATATAATGTAATAAAAATAAAAATATTATATTATATAGAAAAAAATCTAAATCTAAAATAAAAAACATTATATTATATTTATAGAAAAAAATCAAATGTAAAATAAAAATTATGGAAACATTTAGTTTTGAAACTTAAAAGTAAAAAGAGAATAAAAAATCATTGTAAAAAGTAAATAGGCACATAAAACAAAAAAAACCTGCAGCACACGGTCCCGTAAATGGCACGGAAAACAAAAAAAACCTGCAGCACACGGTTGGTTGCACGGACCGCCAGGGTATAAGAGGCATAGGCATCCGATGCCCATGCTGTTTTGGGGGCTGGATAGCCTTTGCCCTAATACACACTACAGAGAACTCTGTTATGTTAAGCTGATTCAAAACAAAAATCTTCCCACTAGTTGAGATTTAGTTATATTATATAATTGTTCTTAGAACATGTAAAATCAGAAGCATGTCCTCCGATAATCCATTCGAGTTTATGCTTCTTAGTCGCCATACTCATAACTGCTCTGTACATAGGCTGTGAAAATTTTCATCTCTAGGGACTTTATGTAATTGGTGGCAGTAAATTCATATGGTAATAGCGTATCAGTGGACGATATCAAGCTCCATTTATTACTAGTTATAAATCTGGAGCTATCAGTTACCATCTCCATCCAATCATTTATATTGCTTTATTATCGTGTATTTGTTGGAGTTGATGGTGACAATTTGTGATTGATACAGTGGGAATATTTTTTTAAGTAATCGTAATGGAAAGAGGGTGTGGACTTCATTAGTTGTACCGATTCTATGGCATGCGCATGGTGGGAGAAAAGATCGGTGAAAGCTTCCTAAAGATTTAACTGTTGCATATAGGATATTGGAAAAGTTTGAATAATTTTAGGACGGTGAATTATAAGCTATTTAGATATTATATTAATTTTCTTTATAGCTTGTCAATAGATTCTTATATAATCTCTAATTTAATAATGATAAATGTATTGAGTTTGATATTGAAACGTAATTATTGCAATTTTTTCAATAGATAAATAATGTTCTAAATTTTTTAGTGATATTTAATAAGAAATTAATTCAATATCAAGATGTAATTATTGCAATCTTTTTGAATAGATAGATTAATAAATACTTTATTTTGACAAGTGTATTAACATATATCAACAAATAAGAATCTCATAGGCCTAAATGATGTCTACAAAAGAATAAACTCTAATCTAGGACTAAATGTGTTGTTATATATACATGTGTCTTCCAACTTATTGGTCATGTTTATTATAATATAATTTTATTTAATTAGAAAAAAAATTAACTTAATTTTTTATAACACATCTACTTAATTATAAAAACCTTTCTACTTAACTATTATAAAAACTTCAAATGGGAAATAATTAGGAAAAAATGATTCTCTCCTTCCTACAATTAGGTTTCTTGAATACAACAAGCAATATAATCTAATGATCTCATTGGTAGGTAGATAGTTAGATATTTTGATCATAAATTTTGAGCAACAACTCAAAACCATTTAATCTTGAATTTTTAGGAAGAAAAATGATGAAATACAAATTGAATTGTCAAAACTTTGTGAGGCCAATTTAGTAGTTGAGGACGTGACTCTTTTTGAGTGGAAATGACCCTCTTCCACATATTTGACATTTTTGTGTGGATTTAAACTTGTTGTATACATTCCTTCTATACCTACAAACAAGTTTCACCTAGTGTCTATAACTTGCAATAAGAATTTTCTATACATACACCTAAAATTCAAAATATTGGTGATGTTGAAAAGCACCAGAGGAGTTTTCTAGAGAAGGATATTTTCCTTAGAAAAACCTCGTTGATTGATTTAATGATTTTAATAAATATTTTGAGATAAATAACAATAATGCAAATTCTATGGTGGTCATAAAGATAACTTGAAACTTGAACAAAGTGTAAAAAGCATGTCAAAATAACTTAGTGCAAGGAATACTTGAGTTTTCTTTCCATTTTAATCTCCCCCTTTCCTTAGAGCTAGCTAGCTAATTTGGTCCCTTTCATTGTTGGATAGGTGCCCCCTCTCCCAACACTTATTTAGTTTTCTTGGTCTTCTACAAATTGTTTCCATTCTCTTATCTAGTTGTAACTAATCTTGATGATGGATCATGAAGTATGATTTGAAACATTGATGGTAAAAAAGTTACATAGTCAAAATCCAAATATCTATGTACATTGATATCATGGACCATTGAAACTTCATGTTGTTAAATAACTAATGTAGACTAGAGCTATGATACGACAATTTTGAGTGGCATAATAATTCCAAATGAGGAGGGATAATTTTAGACATACAATAATGATTCAAATAACCTATGGTGATGTCCTTTTATACTCATCCTAGGTACACAAATTTGGGGGTTTGATGTGGAATTCAACACACAGAAGATTGTTGGGATTAGGTTAGCTTAGGCCTTGGATAAAATTTAGATTTACAAAACTTGTGCCAAGCTCTATAGCGCGCCCATTGTTCTACCTAGTAATTTTACTATGTTTTACCCACAAGTGAATAGATTATGAATCTAACATTTAAGAGAAATACAAATTTTCTTTTCCTTTGAATAATTAATGCACATTTGAAACATAACGTTTCCAAACTTTTCCATTTACATACTAAAGAATTCCTTTCATTAATACAAGTAATGATATTACATAATCTCAGTATGTCATTTCACATTTACAATTTCTATAGAGGGGTATGTGCAAGATCATGATGGGCCAAAAAGTGGCAATATTATGGGTATTTGTAGGGTATGTGGTTGACGACTTTTTTTTAACCTAAAATTGATGAAACGAAAAGGGTTTTTAGAGGAGATTATCAGCTTTCCACCAATATAAATTATGCTTTAATTTGAATTTAATAAATAATTATTATTCATTTTCTATTAGAATTACGACTAAGTCATGATCGATAGGCTAATTGAAAAACATCTATAACTTTCAAACGGTATCATATTTTTTGAATCCGAAACATGTGTCACATTCTATGCTTCACATACTATAGGATTAAAAAATAAAAATAAATTTCATGAAGTTTTGAGGCCAAATTAAGGTGGTTAGACATACGAGTTTTTATATTTTTAAAAGTTGTAATAAAAAAAATCATAATTAATTATTTACTTGGAGAAAAATTACAAAAAATATGCATCACATCCGGACATGAGTCCTCTACTTATGCATAAAATATTATAAAAAAATATTATCATTTTATTATGGTTAGGGTGGTTAGAGAGACACCTACTTCTTATTTTTTCCCTGAAATTTAAGTACTACTTGCATTGAAATTTCAAATTTTCACCAAATAGATTTTATTTATTTTTAAATAAACCTAGTAGTTTAGAAACTACATTCAATTTTCTACAGATTCTATTCTTACATATTTTTGAAATAATATAGATAACTTATTCAAATTTTTACATCAAGTTGCCTAACACTGATTTTTTTGAATTTTTTGCCACTTAAGGGCTTATTTTTTCCATGATGATCTTGCACATACCTAGAGATGGATACAAGTTTACATACATAGCTTCATAGAAATTACAAATGGTCCAGAATATCCTCCTCAAATCTTGGCCGCCAATTGTGTGAGGAGAAGCATCGTGCTCAAGAGCTTTTTCACCAACCATGGACTCATTGCAGTCCCCCTCACATCTACCAAACTGTTGAGATGGCCCTACCCTTTGACAAAGAGATTGGTTTAGTAACCTCATAACCCTAGCCTTTTTTGAGCAAGGTGTTGTGTCCTACATATCTAGAGCTATAATACATTGGCTACAACCTACATGTATGACATTCCTAGCCTAGTATGTAAACTCGGATCACAGTGAACTAACAGTGTAAACAATGTCTACTTACACTACTTTGACCAAAGAATTCATCACCCATTACTTCGTGTGAGAGTCATCTATTTCACCCACCTTCCTAGCTCAATTTGGCTTTGACCATTCATACTCTATACCTAGGTTACCCCCTTTCCCATGGATTAAACTAACCTCAGGAATAACCCACTATTAACTCATAATCAAAATGACTTTACCACCAAAGTAAATCTAGCAACTTCTTACTTGTAATACATATGACTAGTATAGAAAAACTACAAATAGTGTTGATGACTATGTATAATATCAATAGATCACATTCATACAAATTCCCATACATAGGGTACATACACATCTATATAAGTATAAACCAATATGAAAGGTTTCTCCAACATAATAAAAAACCAAGAGACATGCAAGCATATACAAGCATCACAACATACTCAAAACCATTCCTTTCCAACATAGTAATCAAAACTATTTAACCTTTCCAACACAAATGAAAAAGATATAGAAATTAGCATGCCTATATTGATTAATCTCCCTTCCTAGCTCAATACCGCCTACTTGCTACTTCCTTTAAGGTCAATTGAATTCCAACTTCTAACCTCTCACCAATTCTCTCAACAATCACAAATGAAAAATAACAAAGAAACTCACTAACTCTCAAGCTCTCAACTTGCTAGCACATAAATCACAACATAATAGTAATGAAGAAATTAGAATGAGAAGTGTAACAAATGGTAGAATGATGACCTCTATATATACTAAAATATGAGCAACCAAAGGCTACAAACAAGCTAATACTTCTACCACCTTACTACTCCGAAGCAATGACTCATCTAATTAGCTTATATATTTTTGCAACACATAACAGTCCTCACAATTCAAATAGCTAAGTTGACTTGTTTCAAGAGACAACAAGACTCTTTTACCGAGTCAATGAACAACACAACCTTTTAGCAAGTTACCTACTTGGTTTGCAAGTTGACTACCCCTCTATATTGCTACCAACTTATCTTTAATTGCGTTTATGCATTTCTACAGGTTTAAGACTTCATTTTTGCTTCCAAAAGCTATAGGCTTTCATACCAAATTTCATGTTTTAGCACCCTTATAGATAGCATTGCTAAATATTTTTTTCAGTGTTCAACTTTATTCATTTCCTTTCCCAACATTTCAACTTAATGCCTCATAATATGTGTGGGCTATTGACCTAGTCTATTCTTGGTTTAATGCGCAACTTTAACTCTTTGTAATGCATTTATGTATAGCAGCACATAAGCTTGGTTCATATCTAGACTTCCACCTACTATATACATGCGTTGCATTTGGAACATATAAACAACACTTTTTAATCTTATATACTATGTTAATAACAATGTACCGTGTTTAATATGATGCGTTGTCCCAAATACAATGCACTATAAAAGCTTATTACGTGCTATAAACAATAAAATATTTATTAATTATTATATATATATGTTTAACATGTATATTATATATATGTATATATATATTTCATCTCATACATATGTTTATAAAATACATTAATTATCAATTAAAAAATATATAAAAACATAGATAAAAATAACTATTATATATAATATTAATATATGTACATGTAAATTATTTAGACATATATATTAATATATATATTATATATACATAATATTATTTTAATATCTTTATATAACCACTTATACTCTTATTTCCATAGATCAACATATATACACAAAGTGTATATATAAATATATATATATATATATATATATGTCATCTATGTCCAATCAATATTCCCATGCATATGGATAATCCATCCACGAGCATGCATAAATATGTCTATTTATGTATGCTCATGAACGTATTTACTGATATGTATGAGTTTATCATAAATACAAACATATATACATATATATGCATTTTATGTATATATCTTATCAATATAAACATGAGCACATAAGGAAGAACTCACACTCGCTAAAGAGAGTCAATCACATAACCTAAATCAAGCACATTCACAGATAAGATCATAACCCATTACAAACATCCACATCTAAAACTAAAGATAACTTACCTTTTCCCAAACTGACTTGACTCGACATAGACCAACTAGGTTGTGAGTGTGTGTATGCTTAGTTAGGCTCATTAAGGGTTACCAGACCAAGTCCTTCTCCTGAGTGATACTTCCCCTCTCTTTCAGAGGTTCCAACCTATTCCTGCATTCAACTTAGAGCACCATAACAATAGTTATCCAATCACAATAAAATAATATGCATCATATATTACATAGTCAAAATCCTTATAAAACATCAAATTGAATCAATCATTCATTAATCATATTTCCATTCAAGATTCATAAAACACATTTACATATTAAAGCAATTTAACCAAACAAGGTAATAGTAAATAGGTAATAACACACTGGGTGTAACATATTCTCCCCCTTGTGAATCATCATCCTTGATGATTATTAAGTATCGACATGGAAATAGCATAAAACATCATTAAACATTATTATTTTTTAGGAGTTTCAAAATCTAGCAAGACTTGTGGAAACTTTTGCTTCATTTCAGCATAGTCTTCCCAAGTGGAAAAATCTTCTGCATATTGATCCCATTGGACTTTGCATTGTAGAACCTCTCTATTATGTAAGTGAAGCTTACATGTCCCAAGCACCTTGAGAGGATCGATTGTTACCACTCCTGGATCCCATACCTATAAAGCATTCCAATCAATAACATGATTATCCCCTAATATATACTTCTTAAGATACGAGACATGAAATACATTATTCATCTTGGCAAGAGTTGGCAATAAGGAAATTCTATATGCAATAGGGTTGATCTCTTCAAGAACCTCAAAAGGACCTATGTAGTGTGAAGCTAGTTTGGATGACTTTGCAAACTTGATAGAACTCTTGTGAGGATTGACCCTTAATAAAACCTTTTCTCCTAGTAAGAAATTTTTGGGTACTCGCTTGGCATCTGCATAACTCTTTTGCCTATCATTAGCTTCTGATAGCCTCTGCTTAATAATACCTACTTGTTCCTCCATTTTTAACATCTCTGGCCCAAGGATTATCCTATGTTCTTGCAGCTTATCCCAACTTATAGGCTTTCGACACTTCTTGTCGTACAATGCTTCAAACAGAGCCATCTTGATCATATAATGATAAGAGTTGTTATACGCAAACTCAACCCATGGTATGTAATCTTCCCATTTATATTGATGATCTATGTAATACATCCTTAGTAGGTCCTCTAACACTTGGTTCACCCTTTTAGTTTATCCATCCACTTTAAAATGATATGTAGAACTTATGTTCAATTTTATCCCAAGTGAAGAAAACAAGGTTTGCCAAAATCTAGATGTCACACAAGCATCCCTATTAGATATAATCTTTTCAGGAATCCCATGCAATCTAAATACCTCTTGGATAAACTTTCGATCTATTATAGGAGCTCTATCAGTCGAATTCCCTGGTATAAAGTGAACCACCTTTATGAGCTTTTCCACCACTACTAGAATGACATTGTGCTCATTCCTTGACATTGGAAGACCATGCAAAATGTCCATGCTAATGACTTTCCACTTACTTTTCAGAACTTCATGGGGATACAAAAGACCTGTAGGGTGATGATGCTATGATTTTACCCCTTGACATTCTAAGCAACTTGCTATTAATAAATTGGATTTAATTAATCCTCTAATTGGCCCAATTGTGCATGTAAAAGCCTAATTAATCCCATTTTCCAAAAGGGAAAGTTGGATTAAACAATTTCAAGAATTAATTAAATTTCCTTGAAATTGGTGTGTCCTAGGTTTGAGGCCTAGGACCCATTCACTGGTGAATGGGTCTACTTTAAGTTTAGGACTCCAATTTTAAATATGTTTTTGGCAACATCTTAAGGTCCTAAATTCAAATTTTAAGTGTCATATTGCAATGTTTATTTTTTGGGAAATTAGAAAATTATCTATAAAAGCAAGGTATTTTTATCAATTCAAATCCTAGAAATTCATGAGAGAAAAAAGTATAGCTAAGATTATTGTCAAAGGTGTTCAAGAAAATATTTCTCAAGCATTTGTTGCAGCATTCAAGATCTCAAGCATCATGTCAAAGTTGTTAAGCATCATGCATATTTTTGGAGCTAACATTTTGATGTAGGTTTCAAGATTCAAGTCAAGATTCAAGCATCAAGATCACATCATTAATCAAGCCATTTCATGAAACGTAAAGACCTTGGATAGATCTACTAAGTTTTAGTCGTTCAATGGTTTCAAATCTAGGGTTTGGTGAGTTGCAACATAACACTTGTTCATTCATCATTCCTTTCATGTTTCATTGTTTCAATTCAAGGTTTAATTACCAAAACAGGGTTTGACCAAGGTAAACCCCCATTCACCATTTTTTTTTTCTCCTCTTGTGTGTTTTGTAGATCTTAGGTTGAAGAAGGATTGAAGATCTATCAAAGTGAAAAATTGGAAAAGTTGTCAAAGTTATTGTCAAGCCACACAGACTCACTTTTAGAATTTTTTTTTTCTTCTAAATTTTTGACTATGAAACTCAGAGGAATTGAGAGTGCACACATAAAACTAGAGGGATCATGTGAAAGAAATTTTTCAACCCCTATAGTTGGACCCATTCACCCTTGGACGAATGAACTTCCCAGAGGACACTCAACAACAACATTTTGGTGAAAGGTGAAAAATACTTAACCTTCTCAAATCTGCCAAAAAGTTGTAGGTTTTGTTAGATTAAGGTTTAATATTTTGATTTCAAGTGTTACTTTGCATTTATGGGTTTATTTACTATTTTTAGTCTTTCTCCAAAAGTGTTGTTTCAACAGATCAACCCCATCCTAAATCATAAGGAAAACAAAAAGATCTCCTTCAAGGTTGACTCACCTAAGGGCTAAAGTCAACCTTGACTTAAGGGATCTCTTTTTCCTAATGAGATAGAGGGAGATAGGTGCATTATAACCCATTTTACCCTTTCTATTTATAGTAAATTATTGGTGAACCCCCATTTTAATAGAAAGAACACCATTTCCCTTTATTTCACAAACCTTGCAGCATCCCCTTTCACACCCTTCCAAAAATATAATGGCTTTACATCAACCAACATCTTAGTTACACTAGGATGCCTTGAATATGGTGCATTGTGAACTTATTTACATACCAAGTTCCTTAATTCTCCAAAAATAGGTACATATATCCTCCCCTTAAACCTTAATAAACCATTAGGTTCAAAGTGATATCCCTCGTACCTTTGATCTTGCAACTTATTCGAAAGTGCTTGCTTGACTTGTTTATAAAACTCATCACCCTTGGATTCTTGTAACACTTGAACTTGGAAGTCATTTTGGATTGATACCATCGATGAGATATACCTGTTATGACTCAGAGCATTGACAAATCGATTCTCCTTTCCCTTGATATAACTGATGTTGAAATCATAGCCATATATCAACTCCAACCACCTTTTTTTCCTTGCATTAAGATTAGGTTGAGTAAATAAATACTTTATACCATGATGATTGATCTTAAGTTCAAATGGTTTCCCCAATAGATAGTTTCACCACATCTGTAATGCATGAATAACTGCTGCTAACTCTAAATCATGTGAAGCATAATTTTGTTCATAAAGGCTTCAACTTCCTTGACTCATAATCTATGACTCACCCCTCCTACATTAACACTCCACCTAAACCTTCTCCTGAAGCATTGATGATAACAATAAAGTTACCATCCAGATTTGGTACCTTCAATATCGAAGTCATGGTCAACTTCTCCTTGAGTATATCAAATGTTGCTTGAGATTTTTTTGTCCACTCATCCTTTTCCTTTGCAAAGAAGTGATGGGAAAATATATTCTCAAAAATTTTGCAATGAACTTATGGTAATACCCAACCAAAGCCATGAAAATTCTAACTTTTGTCACATTTTTAGGCACCGACCGCTCAAGCACTACTTTTATCTTCGTTGGGTCGGCTGCAATCCTATCGGCCAAAATTACATGACCCAAATATTGTACTTCCTTTTGGAAGAAGGTACATGTTATCAATCAGATATGTACCCTTTGTCAAATTTGCAGAAAATCAGACTATCTGTTAAAACATGGAAACTCTTTTTAGATGTGGGTGATCTATGCAAAAAGAGAATCTCCAGAGTGAGCTGGTTCTTCGAATGATGAATATTATTCTAAGTAATTTCTGGGAAAAGGGATAGAAGGGTGACTGAAATTAAAATCTATGACTAACAGATGATTTTCAAAACTTGATAATGATTTAATGATGGTTCTGATTTCTTCCTCACAAATAGCTTTCAGAAAAACACAATATCTCACAACCTCTCATGAACAATTAACACATAAATAATTTGCATGAAGACCCGATTTTCAATACAACATGCAACCTGTATTTTGAACTTTCTGCATCAAGAATTATAGTCTTAGGACATAACAAGGACTTTGTGAACAAAAATCACAATATAACATCAAACTAAAACTGCAAGTAGACACAAAATTGAGAAGTAGGAATGCTGTTTTTATTCAACTGAAGGAGTATGCCAAAATCTGTTTGAACTGAGTACAAAATGAGTTTACAAGCTCCAAAATGTATGAGAGAAAGAAACCGAAATATGAACTGAGAAGAAGAGAAAACTAAGTTTTCTTCAAGATATAATTCTCTCAAACCCTAATTCGAGCTCACAAAGAAAGCTCAAGGAAAAGGCATCAAACTGTCTCAAAAGTTTGCATAAAAGCAGAAAAACTCTCTTTCTCCATGTTCACATTGAAAAACCTCTCAAAATAGACTAAATATGCTTTAAAAGAAAATAAAGCACCTTATCCATCCAACAAACAACTCAAATCCGACCCAAGGAAAAATCTCAACCCCAATCTGCTAAAAAAAGCAAAGAGATAAAAACAATCTGCTTTATCTTTGCTTTACATGATATGCAGATTTCACAATTTGACTAATTTTGCAATTAAAGATTGTTTTGAAATCTTTTGCAAAAAATAACTACCACCTTATTTCTCCAATACAACAATTGATTTTTCTTTAAAAAATCATAAAAATATACAAAGCTCATCCCTCATCAATATCCTAATTGATTTCTTCAAAATCAATTGAAAATAAAAACCCTAAGTTTCATTTACAATTTAAATAATTTCTCTTCAAAACATTTGAAACTTAGAATATCTATCAATCTTCACTAAGGCATTATCTCAAAGCCTAAATTAGACCTAGACTCAAAGGTCTTAGAAGAACACCATGGACCATGGTCGACTTAGGCATATGTATTAATTGGCAAAATTTTTCTCAAATAAATGTGATAAAGCCCAATTCAACTTAGGGCAAAACAAAACCCTAACAAACAAAACAAAAGGAAAGCCCTATTTCGCATCATTTTGCAAAGTGAATTTTGGAAAGAATGCTTGGCTGAGAGGAAAATGTGCCACCATGAGAGAAGTTAGGGTTTCAACTGAAAATGCTTGGTTTTCATGATTCTTTCCTTCAATCTGTTCGACCTCCCTCTCTGTGATAATGGTAAGCTCATTTCCAAGCTTTT
>VDFB02299219.1:0-46943 GCA_007258455.2 Sequoia sempervirens | reverse complement strand
TACTTGTTGCGAGAGCAACTTGAGTTGTGTCGTCATATCATTCTGAGGATCAAGGGGTGGGATGAATGTGTTTTGGGGTGTTGCAATCGTGGTTTGGATGGATGGGTTGGTTGGTGCATTGTTTAATGGTATCGGTATGTTGTGGCGGGCGAAGTAGGCTTCTACTTGCTTTTGGATGAACAATGCTTGTTGTTGCTCTTGTTGTTGTTGCGCTAGGATTTTTGCTTGTTGTTGTACTTGTTGTTCTAACAACGCTTGTTGTTCTGCTTGCTGCTGTGCTTGTTGTTGATCTAACAATGCTTCTTGTTCTGCTTGTTGTTGTTCCCACAACGCTTGTTGTTGGGCTGCCAATTCTGCTGCTTCTTGTTGATCTTGGTATTGCTTTAGTGCTTGTTGATACACTTGCAATTGCACTGCTTGTGCAAGAAGTTGTGCTTGTGCTTGTGCTTGTTGTGCTTGCGCTTGAGCTTGTGCTTTGGCTTGCGCTTTTGCGGCTTGTTGCTGCAATAATAGTTGTGCTTGAGCGACCCTTTGTGCTTGCAATGCTTGTGCGGCTTGGGCAGCTTGAGTGGCTTGTTGTTGCTGTTTTTTTGTAATAACACTTGAGCTTGTTGCATTTGTTGCGCTTGTATTGCGGCTTGTGCAGCTTTGGCGGCTTGTGCAGCTTGAGCGGCTTGTTGCACGGCTTTTTGTTTCTACACTTGTTGGTATCCTCTTTGAAAAGTAGCTTGTAATGTTGCATCAAATTGGTTTGATGTGGTGAACGTTGGTGATGGTGGGGGTGGTGGTGGATTTGGAATGGTGGTAGATGATGATGTTGTGTTGATTATTTGGTTGGTGGATGGTGTTTTCATGTTGATGTGGTGATTGGTGGATGGTGTTGTTGATGTGGTAAGTGGCGTCATTGATGTGATTGGCCCTTGAGAGACCATGATTTGCAATGTTTTGGGGGTGTTTGATGATGTTGCCATTGCTTGTGTGTTTGTCGTTTGTTGTTGTGATGACAACAATATTTTTTGAGCGTTTGGCAAGATGTTTTGATTGATGGTTGGGATGTATGTTTGATTGATACTTGGTAGGGGAGGAAGCCCTAGACCAAGGAGTGGTGTAGATGACAATGGTGATGGTGGGAGAGGTGGAAATGTAAGGGGGGTGAATCCTTGCGAGAGTGTTGTGGTGTTGAGCAGTGAATAATAATACCATATCTTGGCCAATTTGTGTGAGAAAGAGGTGTTTGTGGTGCTCCATGAAAAGATGTTGATGATAGGTCATAATGTAAAGTGAGAGGAACATTTTTAGGTGTAATGGATTATGAGACTTTGTTCCATTATTGGTGTTACATCCAAGTTTTGGTTATTCACAAGGGGATGTGATTGAAGTTCATTAGGGAATGTGTTTCCCTTGTTAACGTTAAGGTTGAGTTGGAGCAAATGATGTTGTGATTTGAGGATATTTTTCCATGATGATGTTTTGCTGAAGGATAAGGTGTAGCAAGATGAAATGGGGATGGTGGATGAATTGGTGGAAAAGATATTGTCTACTATGATGGTCATCAAATCGAGCAACTTGGCCTTGTTTTGCTAGTTCAAGCATGTACAGCGAAGGTAAGAATCTCATCATGATGTTGATGATTCTATGGTTGTCTGGATTTTGGAACATTTCAGCTATTTCTTTGTGAGACATTCCAAAGGTGAGGTCCTCCCCTTGATTTTCTTCTTGTGGGTTTTGTGATGATGAGGGGATCAATGGATTGCTTGATTACGCAGATTGTTCCTTTTTGGCTAAGTCCGCTGGCGAGGAGTTTCTTTTGTGGCTTCCATACTCTCTTGTATTGAGATCTTGTTTTGAACCATAAAACAAAGGATCATCTTTTGCGAGAATGCGGGAGATGAATCTCTTGATTCCTTGGATTAATCTCTATTTTATATCCCAAAGTGAAAGTTTTAGGATGCTTTTTAGGATCAAATGTGATGGTGATGTTTAAAGATGGATGTTATGGATGTTTATGGGTGTTGTTTTTGGCTTTTGATAAATCTTGAATGAAATGCTAGGACTTTGGATTTTTGATTGGTTTGATTTTTGGATTTTGAGATTTTGTCCTTGATCTTGATTTGGATTTTGATTTTGATTTTGAACAAAAAGACCTAAGATGTTTGATAATGATCTAAAGGATAGTTGTGTTCAAAGGATGATGATTTGGATATGTGTGAGGAGAAGGATGCATCTACCCACACCTACCCAAACAAAATGATTGTTTCACTAAGTATATGGAGAAGGATTCATCTACATACACTAAGCTAGACAAGATGATTTTGATGTCTTTGACTAAGGATATGCAAAAGGATGCATTTACACATTCCTAGCCAAAGGTGTTTTGATAAATGTTTTCAAGGACTTGGTCTCAATGATTTTGGTGTTTGCTTGATTTTTTCATAAAGCCTAGCACTTCAAGGATGATTTCAAGGTTTTTCAAAGGATGATTTGTGAGATGAATTTTGATTTTTTTGAAAGATGGATGAAAGAGGTTTGATTTGTTTTTGATCCCTAGATGAACCTAAAAAGACCACTTTGTTTTCCTAGACCTAGGTATTGAAGAGCATGCATATGCTTCCTAAAGACCTTTGTAACCAAGGATTGATTTCTTTTGAACTTTCATTTTCAGATTTTCAATGATTTTTGCTTTGGGATTTGGAGTCTTCAACACACATGAAAGTTCATTTTGCTTATCTTTGTTTAATGGCTTTATTTTACCAAAAACACTCTCTTTGATTAAAGTTTCAAACTAAGATTTACAATGTCTTAATTTCTTAAAACCCCACAAGATATTTTATGTGGAAATTCAATGAACTTAAGGCAAGGGTTTTCCTATTGTTTACTCAAGAAGACAAATTGAGGTATAATCCAATGCTTAGGAACCTCTAAGGACGTGAATCCCCAGGGAAAGCAGTAACATATGGATTGGGTCAATGATATTTTTCTTCAAGAGGGTTTGAAATTTTGAGAATCATGTTGAATGTTTGTTTGCAAAATGTTTTCGAATACAACACTGTGTTTTCAAACAAGCAATGTAACATCCTAGCCTAATGGGTACGTTTTTCTTAGTGGGCTTGCCTCATGCCCTTCATAGAAGAGATGATTTTACATGCAACCAAGGAAAAATATAGAGGTATGATGAAATCCTAACCTCTATATTTCAACCAAGATCGGACATGGCAAGTAACTTCTTGGAATCTAAGTTCCAATGCACCACTTTGATAAACTTGCTCAATGGATAAATAGGCCACTAAAAAACAAGGGTTCTAGTTTGGACTTTCCATTTGTAGGAGTTGACCCAATGTGGCAAGAGTCCCCTTTCGGATCCATCTTGTCGGAGTCAACCGTGTGATATTGGCGTTTCTTCCAATATCCACATTTATATCCCGGCTGGAAATACTCTTGGGTTCATAGTGTTACCGGTTGAGCCATTCCCTTGGGTGATTACTTTTTCCCATAAGGCGGGCCCTCTAAGATAAAAAAAAATCAAGCAAAGACACAATCCGTAACTCGATCAATCTTTGATGGCACAAAGAAAGAGAATGTACGCGAAAGTGCCCCTACTCACACTCGCACAAGATGTTCAATTTTTAAGCCCAAATCAAAGTGTTTCAAAGCAATGAAATGCATTTTGAGTGTTTCTCTTGCACCCTAGATTTCACAAAGCGCAAGGGGAGAGGATACGCATTCAAAAAGCACCTAAGACAAAATCACAATTCAAGCACTTGTTCGTTTTATAGCCTTCAAAGCAATTGTGTGATTCATTTTAAGCACCAAAATGGTGTGAGTTTTGATTGTTCAATTTTTAGCCCAAAATGAAATCTAGTAAGTTTGTCCTAAGATTCATTTTAAGCCCTTTGCAATGAAAATCAAATTGTTCATTTTAGACCCAAATGAAAATTAGTGTTCTAAAACGAAAAGATAAACAACTTCGTGAAGTAGTGTTGATCAAACACTTAAATCGTTTAAAAACACTTTGAGTTTTCAAAAAAATTCTCCTCCTTTCATTTTTGTTTGCCTTGTGCCTTCGTTGTTCATTTTGTACCTTTTCGCCTTCACTTTTCCTTCGTTTGTACCTATAAAAAAGAGATAGATTATGTGAGAACCCAATTTATTTTAATTTGACTTCAAACAACAACATGCTCCTAAGTGATGATAATAAAATAAAGATTTATTAATGATCCTATTTGAAAAGGCATCACTTGTTAATCTTTCTCTCTCCCTTATCACAATCTTCATCACTAGAAATATTGAGTCAATAAATCAATCATAATGAATAAACGTCTTAGAAACATCCTCATAATCCCTAATGTGACAATCATAACCTCAAATGTAATAATCCTCTCAAATGTGGGTTATCAAAAATGATCATAGTAAATGTGATAGCATAGAATGATATTTATTATAAGATTACTAAGTATGCAATACGGGAGAATATTGGATTATGAATCACCAAAACTGCACTCAATCAAATTAAATTAATTGCTAATAGGCTTCATTAAGGGCATATACAATTAAAAGTTTGCTAGTTGATATTCCCTCTGTCAAAGAAAAGAAAATCCTATTGTCAGCACCTTCACAAAAAGAAAAAGATCAAATACATTCCTGTCCCACTACCTAATGATTTTGAAAAAAAATTCAAATAGATTTCATCTGAATGCAAATAAAAAAGGAATTCCATTAATAGCAATAGTCAATGCTAATAGTCACGATGTGGACAGGAGTTAAGAAACTTTCAATGATAATCATAGCAAATGTAAATGCAATGAACATTCAGATATTTAATGCGTTCCAGGATTCTTCCCAATGCCGAGGCACAAGTTAACTCATTTCAGATTGCTTTAACTGCTATTGACGTTATTTCAACTCATTTCAGATTGCTTTAACTACTATTGACGTTATTTCTGCTTCTACTATGCCGCCTCTACCAACCTTTCCATCATTCTGTGATATGTAACATATCTAACTTCTATTTTATTCAATGAATATTCTATACATGGGTGCTATGACTAGTAACATAATAGCATACAAGGACGTGCAAAAAGAAAATGGCAATTTAATCAATATTTTAGAGATCTGCTCACATAAATACCTAGGGGCACGCCAAGTTTGAGATTTTCTTGAATAACACACAAAGACTACAGGAAGAATCTGCTAGATGGCACCTATTAAGTGTGGTCTTTTTGCAAGTTATTTAGTGACAAAATTTGTGCTTAATTCGAATCATGCTAAGTTGGAAGACAAAGATCATGCTAAGATGAAGACGTGCATCTAGAAGAAGAGAGGTTGTGGTCATAAAGCTAACGCGTTTGGTAGGTGAAAAATAAATTTGACAGCAATGCAATGACTGCAAGACTAGCGCACTTTAGTCAGCAATATAGTAGAAGCAGTGGCAACATCAGTAGTAGAACCAGTGATGACATTAGTAGTAGTTAATGTAATCCAAAATGAGTAAAGTACACCTTTCTTGGCAGGCGCATAAGTCAGATGCAAAGCACTATTAGAGAATACAAGAACTTTTGAGAAGTTGCTTCTGTTGTGGGCCTCTGCAACTAGTATAGGCACTGGGCTGCTCGAGGGTCCAAGCTAATGCTATTGGCGGATGTAATGCAAATAGCAGATACACAGTTGCACCATAAATTTCAAAGAGGAAAGTTTTCAAGCCAATGCAAATGGCAGATGTAAGAACGCATCACAAAATCATTTGAAAATATTTCCAAGTGAATGCAAAAGGCAGGAAAAGGAAAAGTTCATGTTATTTAATATTCTTCATTGCAAATGATATTCATATTCAAAAGCAAAATGATTTGAAAGAGTTAGTTTTAACAAACGGTGATTCTAATGAAATTTAGATTCAAAATATAAATCATTTGAACCAGTTGGCTATCAAGCCCTCCTTCTAGCACCAAATGTG
Source organism: Sequoia sempervirens (assembly GCA_007258455.2). Classification (NCBI taxonomy): domain Eukaryota; kingdom Viridiplantae; phylum Streptophyta; class Pinopsida; order Cupressales; family Cupressaceae; genus Sequoia; species Sequoia sempervirens. The sequence continues at coordinate 40,996 of VDFB02299219.1, read as the reverse complement.
AGCATGCTTTTCAAAATCTGCAAACACTAACTTCAAACAAGAGTTAGTACCTACAAATCCTTCAAGAACACTCCTATGAAATACCTTGCAAAAATGCTTAAAACATGCAACAAAGGATGAAAGGAAGCTACAAGCATTATGAAAGAAAATCACAAGTTACCTATTCCATAGTGGATTGGTGTCACATGTGCTAGTGACCCTTTCCCAACCCTTGATCAATAGCTAAAATGATGATGTATTGCAATGGAGATGAAGAACAAGATTATTTCTCAAACCAAGAGAGTAACCTTGCATAAAATTGTGGATCCATGAATGAGAATGAATGCCTTATTTTATAGATTTTCTTGATGAGAGATTGGCCAAGATGGTGAATGTGGGACTAAAGATCCTCTAATGAGAAGATGACACTTGTCAAATGATGATAGGTCAATGGTTGTGCAAGATTTGGGAAGAATGCCCATGAGAGGGAGAATTTGAATTCAAATTTGAGAGTAAATGCAAAGTGGGGGACAAGAAAATGAGCAATAAATGCCATGTTGGAGGGACAAATCCACTTGCCTTTGAATTCAAAATTGAGGGAATATTCCCCATAAATTCCATGTTGATGGAAAATCTTGGATTTAATAAATCAATAAATTGATTTATATGTGTAAGTGGCTAGATCTAGATAATGCAAGTGGGATGGGATTAACATTTAATGAGGGTTAGATTAAATAGATGATGATTATGCTGATTTAATGCTAATTAGATGATTTTGACTTTCATGATTTTTATATTTGATTTATTTAAATCAGAAAAGGATGAAATATGGATTTAATTAAATAAATGTTTGATCTATTTAATTAAAGTGATGATGTTTGATTTATTAAAAGGATGATGATAATGTTTATTTGATTTTAAATAAATGATCCTAGGAGATGAAATTACCTAATGAATGGATGAAAGTGCACTTGATTAATTGATGAATGGTCCTAATGTGACATCTAATTTGACTGAATTCGATCGAATGCATAATGTTAATTTTGCATGTCTACAATGTGATTTCAGCTAAAATTCGTTCCTCTCAGGAATTGTAAACAACTATTATGACAGCACCCTGGGGAGTCATGAGATATCCTACCATGGCTTTGAATTAGCTAGCATCAATATCTTGCGGAACAAAGGATTCTTGCAATGTTTTATCTAGGATGGCCTTATGGGCAGGCGAGATGTGTAACATCTCAAGGATAGAGATTTGGGCGGGTGTTTTTCCAAGCTGGTCAATAAGATTAAAGTTTTCTTTAGGTTGGGACTGCTTGTTTTGTGGATACGATTGCGACTGCAAAGTGGACAGGCCAGCTATTGTTACCTTTGCTTGTCTAGGGGGAGGAGGGTTGGCTATGGTGACCTTTCTAGCGCGGGTGGTGATATTGCATTTAGGGGCCTTTCTGATGGTGACTGTGCAGACATGTTCATCAATTGTTCTAATGTGATGTACGATAGGTCCCCCATAATAGTCATATCCAATATGGGCATGGTTGGCTTGACTATTATTATTTGTATTTGACGTAGAATGGTTTCCAGAATGATGATCCTATAGTGGGTTCTTATGTATTGTATGATCCACATTAGAAGCAAACTGTGGTCCACCAATTTCAATGATATGCTTTTCAATAAGGTCTTGTACCAGATTTTTCAATTTTTTATAAGAAGAGGTTTTGTGTCCTTTTATTTGGTGATAGTCACAAAATGCATTATCATCCCACCAAGATGGTTTAAACTGCCCAAGGTCGTATGGTTTGGGGTCCTCAAGTGTGATAAAACCATTTTGAAGGCATTTCCTGAGAACTTCAATAGGCTCACCCAAGGGAGTGTATGTACATTCTCTAGGGAATTGTTTGGGTTTTCTAGGCTACCTTTGAATTTGATTGTTTTGATTGCCTTGGTTATTATGATTTATCTAGACAACATTAGTAGCATAGGTTTGTGTCATCATCTGTGTGTTTTGTGGTTGTGTCCCTTTTAGAGTAATCATAGGACCCATAGTGTTGACAACCTTAGCATTGACTACACCATCATTGGTGACATGTTTGTTCTTAACCCAATATTTGTTTTTGTCAGCAAGAGGAGGGTTTGCATTTGTGTTTTTGGGACCGTATTTTAGTCTTCCTTCGGCAATGAGGGCTTGTTCAACCTGGACACCTGATTCAACTAGGTCCACAAAAGTTCTGCAACAATGAACATGCAAGCCATTTTTTAGTGGGCCTAATAACATTTGTATGAACATGTCAACTTTTTCTTTCTCAGGTATGTCTATATGACAGCGACTTGCTAGGCCCCTCCATTTTTGAAAGAATGGTAAAAAGGTTTCACCTGAATCTTCTTGTGTGAGCTGGCATAAGTTGGTAATGGAGGTGTTTGTGTCAATGTATGCATAATTTTTCATGAATTTTTCAGCAAGTTCTTTCCATGACTGTATTCTGGGTTGCAGTGTATAGAACCATTCTAGGACTGGTCCTACAAGACTTTTAGGAAATAGTCACATTAGATATGTGTGCTCATGAGCAATATCCACACAACTTGTTACGAACTCTCTGATGTGGTCAAGTGGATTTGTTTTACTCTTGTAGTTATTGAAGTTTAGAGCCATATAACCATGTGGAAATGGTGGCATGTACAAATTCATATCAAAATTATATGGACATAAGTCGTATGGCATTTGCATCTTCTTGTCAGAGGTTTTCATATTTTCCATCTATTTTTGAAGTTCATCCACTTTTGCTAGCAAGGCATGTACAATAGGATCATTGGTTGCCTGAAAGTAAGGTATGTTTTGCTGATATTGCCAGTTGTGAGTGGGAATTTGTTGTTGAGTATGAATTTGGACGAGTACATGTGGGAATATGTGACCTAGCCATGTTTGTTTGTATTTGAGGTATTTGAAATCCCTGACTCATTTGATTGCCAAAGTTGCACATTTTTTGCATCATTTGAGTTCCTTGTCCTTGTTGAAAGAATTGTCCATGTAGCATGTTGGTGTTTGTTCCTTGGGAGTGTCCATGTGGTGTGTTGATATTTTTTCCTTGTCCATATGGGATGTTAATATTTTGTCCGTGTTCATGTGGGATGCTCATATTTTGTCCTTGTCCATGTGTGATGTTCATATTTTGTCCTTGTCCATGTGGTATATTCATATTTTGTCCTTTTCCATGTGGGATGTTCATATTTTGTCCTTGTCCATGTGGGATATTTAATTGTGATGATGTATTAATGTTGTGTTGAGGACCTTGAATGAAGACTTGTCGTGGGTTTCCTCTAAAGGGATTAAATGATATTCCACCATACGGATGTGATGAAGATGCCCCCATTGTCATAGATGAAGATCCCATCATAGGGTTTGCGGGATTTGCTCCCATTGATGTGGACCCAACGATTATTCCTATCATTTGTGATGATGATGCGGATGTTGTAGGCATGAACATAGTAGATGTTCCTCCAATAGATGTTGTATTAGTTGAGGTGGAGGTGTTTTGACTTGTGGTGCCACTAGATGTCACATTAATAGTGTTAGTAGCAGCTTGTGTGGTGACCACAATGTTATTGCTATTGGAGGAATTTTTTGTGTTTTGATGAGATGTCATGGTTTGTGTTGCATTGTCTGGAGAAGGTCTTATGGTACTAATGTCAAATCCTTTTGGTAATTTTTCCCCTTGGTCCAAAATCATAGCAAGGTATCATTCAAGATCATTCAAGACCAATTCTTCTACAAATGAAGATGTTATTTCTCAAAATTTGCACCCTATACTGAACTATACACCTTTCAGCAATCTTGGAGAAACATTGGATTCACTTCTATGTGGGACTGTTGGCATGAATTGAAACCTCCGGGTTCTAGGCCAACTCCTATTTAGATAAACATTTAAATGCACTTAAACTCGAAATGGAAAAGGTGTAAGAAGAAAGCTTAAACAATAAACAACTAAAAACTTTAAAAACTTTTAAGGTGATACACTAGAAATATGTTTATATCTTGTTTAAACAACACACCACAATGAAAATCTAGCAACATTAAGTGCATAGGACACAACTTCGATATATGAGCCACTGCATAAAAATTCCTTATAGAAAAGTATTAAATTAGTTCCAGACTCTAACTCAGTAGGAAAATATAAAATTCTCACAACTAATCAAGCCTAAACTATATAAAATTTCACAATCTATAATCTTTTCAACTGCAAGATCTTCGCTTCAGACACCATCTCAAGACATAACATGTAGGATTAAAATAAATCTCAGCATGAAACATCAAACTGAAAATAGGATAAAAGCATACAAAAGTGAACTCCAAAGTAGGTCCCAAAAGCTCCTAAATTATCATAAAATAACTGTGAGAAAGTCCTTAAAATATCATGAGTTACAAAGGTTGAATAATGCTTTTTCCGCAATCTCTTTTCTTCGAAATCCTTTTACAAAGAGGCAAAAATTTCATATATACAACCCAAAAAACCAAAAGTGTCGGCCTCTGCCCTAAGGTTTACTAAAAATGAGTCGATTCCTGAACACGTCCTCCCTCAGAGCTTTTGGAATAAAGTTAATGTTGCATTCAATGTGCATCCCTCGTGTCCATGTCAGTGAAGAATCGCTCTAGGGATGGCCTTTTAGATCTTTTGCAACCATTGCATTAACTTCTGGCCTCCATGTCCACCCTTGAACTTCCTTGCAGAGTTGCCTTGAATGTCCTAGAGTATAGTCATTAATATCGATCTACTTTTTCCAGTAGACATCACAGTTGTTACTAAGACTCGCAACTCCTTCCCCTTCGACTTTTCTATTGTTTTAGATCCTTCAGCAAGTTGAACCCCTTGAGAGACAACATCCGATTTTCATGTTAGATCCCCACACCATTGTTCACCAAGCTAATTGATCACCTTCGATCTCAAAGTAGATTGATGTCATTTATGCTTTGTTGATCCTCCTCACAAGAATAGTCATAGCAGTCAAAATTCCAAGGGTTTGCCTTTAGCTTCCTCTGATTGGTTGAACAAACACCATGTAAGCTCTTCGACGGTAAAAAATTCTTCAAACAGAATCACATGTTGGTGAGACACTAGCCGTGTCTCCCTGATGCAATTATACTTCACAACAACAATCGGCATAGCTTAGAACTGTCGACAAGAGGTCATACCAAGCTGCAAAAAGTTATATCGATATCCAAAATTTTCGCCTAGACTATCGCTATCGGCCAAACATTATAGTGAGTCCTCAAGAATCATATCGTTGTGCTCCTCCATTGGCAAAACACCCACACTCAGCAAGACATCGTTCAGTCGGCAGGAGGTCATACCAGGTTCCCATCAGTTACACCGAAGATTGAAACCATCGGTGAGACTCTTTAGTTGAAAGATGATCTCATATCGAAGACAAACCACTCAGCCAAGAGTCTTATCGATATCCATACACCCTTTCGGTGAGACCACCATGAGTCGGAAAGACATTACCTCAAAGCCCCCCATCTTTCGGCGAGACTCCAGCAAGTCAGCCAGACTTCTCCCCGATGTCAGCCGTTTTGGCGACAATCCCATGTGTCAGTGAAACCTTACACCAAAGTCAAAACATTACACCAAAGGCACCATCCTTCAGTGAGACTTCATCGGGTCGAAAAGAAATTATGCCAAACTCAAAATCTTTCGGCGAGACCATCCTCAGTCGGTGAGACATTACCCTGAAACCATTTCATTTCGGCAAGACTCCATTGAGTCAGCCAGACTTCTCCCTGAGCTCAAAATATTATATCGAAGGCACAATCCTTCAGCGAGACCATGATCATTCAGCAAGACCTCACACCGAATGCAAAATACTTTTGTAGAGTCCCCCCAATGCAACAATCTTATGAACAACCTTTGGTGAGACCACCAGTCCTCGGCAAGAAATCATGCCAAACCCTTCATCTTTTGGTGAGCTCAGACCATTTCAGGGAGACCACCAATGGTTGGCAAGAGGATACACCAAAACCATTCCACTTCGGCGAGACCTCACCCCATTGGTGAGACACTACACCGAAGGCACAACCTATCGCTGAGACCACCATCTATCAGCAGGACATCTCCCTGAGCATAGATTCTTTCCCCGACACTAACCTTGTGAACAAGGGTTAGCAAGACCTCCCAAGTGGGGAGATATATAAAAACTTATTGCGACCAAAATGTCTTGGTGACCTGGATATCTCAAATGAATATAACACAACAGCTAGTCGGCAAGACATCTGGCTAGTCTCAGCGAATTTATTCTCTAAGGAGTTTTGTGCCAAATCTGATTGAGGAATGCTTTCCAACAGACTTCCTTGTGAAATAGCATCAAATGAGGACCTTCCCAATGAAAACCGAACACCTACATGCTGGGCTCAACCCTTATGGGAGCCACATTTAATCCACGTGCTGAATTTAAAACATAATTTCCCCTGATTGAGCCCGCAGGTGAAAATTGGGTAACATTTCTGGCGACCTCAGCTGGATGTTTGGCTGCTAAACATGAAAACCAATAACCTAAAATTGTCCATTGGGCATGGAGTCATTAGGAAAACTCAGAAATAGACCTAGGGAAATTTTGTACATGGTTGTAACTGACCTGAGAATTATAGAACAAGACAGGTCCCTATAAATTTATTAAAAATAGGAAAAAATTGAAATGAAACTATTTACTATGCTGGCACTGCACTTAGGGAATGCAACAACAACTAGACTAAAGTGCAACAACGCTTATTGAATGCATGAAATCTAACCTAAAGCATGTACAAGGAGGAACTTATCAAACCTCAAAACAAGGCTTGAGGTGTATCCCATTGACTGGGATAGAAAGCACTTCACCTTTAGTTGTGGCCAGTTGGTAAGCATTGTGTTCTTTGCAGTCTTTGATAATAAATGGACCCGTCCACATGTTGTCAAACTTGGTGTGATGGCCTAGCCTACTTTTTAGAACATCCCATTTCAGCACAAGATCTTTGACCATGAAATCTCTTGATCTAGTTTTCTTATCAAATGTTCTTTTAATCAGGATTTGCTGACATTCCATGTTCTTCATAGCTTTGTTTCTAGTTTCTTCTAACGCCATTAGCTAAGTATATCTTAAGGCAAGTGGATCAGTCTATTCAAACAAGACCAGCTGGCTGGCAATGTCTAAGGCAAGTAACTCAATAGAAATAGGTAATTTTCCTTCTTTACCATACACCAGCATGTAAGGTGAGTTCCCAATCACCTTCTTAGGGATAATTTTGTCTACCCAAAGAGCAGTCTTCAGTTTGGCATGCCAATCCCTTTGATTGTTTTGAAGCGTCTTTTTGATAATGTTAATCATATTTTTATTAGTAGACTCTGCAAGTCCATTGCCTTGAGGATAATAGTTGGAGCTTGTGTTCAAGTAAATTCCATTCTTCAATGCCTAATCAACAACCTTCAAACCAACAAATGCTAGGGCATTGCCAGAAATTATAGAATCTAGGACTCCAAATCTGCAAACATCTTCATAAAACTTCAGCACTGTTGTTTCATTAGCTTCCTTTAGAGGAAAAGCTTTTGTCCATCATGTAAAATAGTCTGTTGTTGTGATAATCCACCGATGGCCTGTACTTGAGGGTGGATTAATTGTCACTATGAATTCAATTCCCCACTTCATAAATGGCTTCTCTATCTGAATTGGTTGTAATGGCAAGGCATCAAGATTTTCTTTGCCTGAAAACAAGGCACATTTGGAAAATCTCCTTATATAAGTATGTGCATCCTTAAACAAATTAGACCAATAATAGCCCGCTCTTAAAATTTATGTGTTGTTGTCCTTGCAGCATAACGACCTCTACAAAGTCCATCATGGAACTCATGTAATATCTAATCCACTTGATCATTATCAACACACCTGAGCAATACTCCACTGTGATCTTTCCTATATAACACATCATCAATCAAGACGAAAGGAATAGACTGAAGTCGGTAGTACCTCCTCTTTGTTCTATTCATATTAGGTGGACATTCCCTAGTTCTCAAGAAATGTGATATCTCCTACAACCAGCTGGTAGTTTCATTATCTGATGTCCCAACATTAACCAAAATTGAGTCTCATTCACCCTCTATGCTGAAATGTCTTCGTTAGCCAGTTGCTGGCATAAACCTTTTCCCCTCACCAACTTGGTGACCTGAATATCCACATCGTACTCCATAACTCTTGTGATCCATCCAGCCCATTTTTCATTTAGATTTTTGCTGAGTAAAAATTCTCACACTGGAATGTGCCACTTGTAGAAGAATTTTTTTATGAGACAATAGATGTCTAAGTTTCTTCAAACTTCTCACAACAGCTAACACATGTATTTCCACAAAGGTATACTTCTTCTCATAGTCTCCCAAACCCTTGCTGAAAAAAGCAATGGGCTGCTCCAACCCTTCTACATTTTTCTGCACCAAAATTGTAGAAATTACATCAAAACTGCCAAAAGCATACAAGGTAAAATCCTTGCTGAAATTTGGGTTAACTAATGTTCGGGTTGAAGCGAACACCTCCTTGATCAATTGAAAACTATCTTTTGCTTCTCGGGTCATTTAAACTCTGCATTCTTTTTTAACATAGTTATAAGGGTTTTTAACAAGGCTGCTATATTAGGCAGGAACCTTTTGACAAAATTAATACGACCAATGAAACTCTAAAGTCCTTTCTTATGTTGAGGTAAAGGCAGCTCCAAGATTGTTGCAACTCTTTCAGGATCCACAATGATTCCCTTCCTAGATACTACATACCCAAGAATCTTTCCTTCATTAACAGAGAAAACACATTTCTTGGGATTCAATGATATGCCAAACTCCTGACAACGTTCAAAAATCTGCCTCAAATGGTCAATATGATTTGCTATCTTCTTGGAATAGAAAATGATGTCATCAAGGTATACTAAAACAAACTTATACATTAAGTTGCTAAAAGCCATGCCCATAGCCTTTTGGAAGGTTGATCCAACGTTAGACAAACCAAATGGCATTTTCATGTACACCATTGTGCCTCACTTTGTGGTGAATGCAGTTTTAAATTGATCTTCTTCTTTTACCAAAATCTGGTTATAACTAGAATATCCATCTAATAAAGAAAAACGTTTAGAACCTGAAACACATTGGAGAATCTACTCCATAGATAGAAGAGGGTGCCTTTCCTTTAAAGAATCTTTGTTTAAATCTCTAAAGTCTATGCATAATCTAAGCTCTATTTTTTTCTTCCTGATGGGAACTAGATTTGCAACCCAGCTAGTATGCTTGATGGGAAAGATAATCCCACTTTCTATAAGTCTGAAAACTTCTTTCTACATTAATGACTCCAATTTGGGATTAACTAGCTTTTGTTTCTGCCTTATGGGTTTGGTTGTTGGCTCCAATTCTATTGTATGCTATGCAAGACGTGGATCAAATCCGTTCAAATCTACATACTCCTAGGCGAATATGTCAATGAATTCTTGGAATAATTGCAGAAAAGACTACTTTTTAGCAACAGAGTTTATTTTTCCTATCTTGAGGCTTCTCTTGGGTGCAATTTCTAAGTCCTCATAATGATTTTGTTGAACTAGTAAATTGGATTTATTACTTTTAGCCTGATCATCAGAGTTGAAAATACTTTCTAAGGTGACCAAACCCTTAGGCAACTTGTTCTTTAATTGCAGTACCTGGTCTCCATACTTCTATTTGATTTTATCCTGAGTTGATGCTGCAAACATGTCCTCTTCAAGCAGAAATTGCAGAATTTGCTCATCACTCTCAAAGACCTGCTAGTTAACATTGTTATCAAGCACTGAAGGCCTGATAATAACCTTGATGTGCTACTGATTACATTCCTTACGTTGTTCGAAATGTCAAACTAATCCCCCACAGCTGCTAACCTATCAGCATGTTGATTCTGATTTCTTGGAATTGAAATGATATTGAAAGCTTCAAAATCCTCTATGAGGTCCCAATTAAACATTTAATTCCATGTTTCCTCGCCCATTCTAGCCCTTGAATAAGACCTTCATATTCTGATGTTTTATTAGTGCATGAAAATGCAAATCTAAATGTTGCATAATATCTTTCAGCTATTGGGGAAACCAATAATGCACCCCCACCAACACCATGCTTGCTCCTTGAGCTGTCAAAATACATTTCCATAACTTCACCCTGCTAATCACAATCATTCTCTGACCTTTTAACCAAGTTAGGCATTACTACGTCAGCTTCTTGAAACATATAATTACCCATACTAGCATCCGACACCAAGTCACTTTCAGCACTAGAAGTTTGGTCTACTTCCCACTCATCTAAAAGTATATTAGGAATATCATCAACAGTAGTACAAGGATCATAGACAGTAGCATGCTCGTCTTGTTCAAAAACTATGCAATTGGCATTTATTGCACTAGGTATATAGGGTTCTATATTGTCTTTTGCAAGTAGCTCAGACTTAATGGTTACTTTAGTTCCATACCTAGTATGGAACAGCATGTGAGACCAGTCAGACAAAAGGTATCCCCCTATTTTAGCTGTGAACTCTCTTGACAAACATAACCCAAAATATAGAGGAAAATTTGCTACATAAATGTCTTGGGAAATTGAAAAATTAGGGTAGGCATGCAGTGTTAAGATAGCATCTTTGATAAGACCCATTATATTAATAGATGAGCCATCCATATGGACTACTCCTTTCTCTAAAGGTTCATACTTTAAACCTAACTGATCAACTACTTGCTTGGGCATCATAGAACAGGTAGCGCCACTATCTGCCATACAATTGTGCATTAATTTTTTTCCAATAATCAATGAAACATAGAACGGAGGAGGTCTCACGTTCTTACCTTGAATCATATATTTCCCTTTGTTACTGGGATTAGCAGCTTTCCCTTGATCATCATTAGCCATTACGACCTTTTGGGAAACATCAACAACTTGTTTAGGATTTGTATCTTCAAATAATGCTTTTTTAAGCAGATCAGTGTGTCCAGGAATGCTTAAGGAGTCCCACATGGTCATATTCACGTTCATATTCTTCATACTGTCCACAATGTTGTAAGGTGCAGTTAAAGGTACCTTCTAATGTACTTTAGCAGCAGTCGATTCTATATTCTTGTGAGCTGCTCACTGATTGGTAAGACAATAGTTTTTTTTTGGTATATTTGGAATAGGTGTGGATGATGCTTCTACAGTTTTAGGCCCCTTGCTTTTATCAGCTGATTGCTCCACCTCTAGAGCTCTTTTCTTAGCTCGTGTATTGGTTACAATTGTTGAATCACCATTCACACCACAAAACTCTTCACCTTGCCAATTTAAAAATAGAGTCTCATTAGAATGTATATCTGATTGTTGTTCAGGTAGATTAGCAAGTGCATCTAGTTGTGGACTAACAAAATTTTGGACCATGAGTGCCTGATTAACTACCCCATTTGAGCATGAGGCTAGGTTATGTGCTTGATTACACAAATAACACCATTTGTTTTCTGTCACAAAGTTATTATGAGTTGGAACCATATCTTTCACAGGATTTATAGCATTAAGAGGAGCTGGATTATAAGATTGGAATGGTCTATGATTAACATTTTGTCTCTGATAAGCACCTTGATAGGGTTGCCTATTTTTTTGATACTGATATCCTTGGTTTTGATAAGACTGACTTGCATTCTAACCTTGCTATTGGTTCTACTGTTGAAAATTTGGCCTTGCCCCTTGATACTGTTTCTTCATGCTGATCAACTCATTTCCTATAGTCTGTAAAATACTTTCTATCTTCTACTGACTAGACTTGATCTCTTGCAATTTACTTGATGGTCCTGCAGCTGACACTCCCTGACTCATAGCAATGGGTAATATGGGAACAACAGGTAAAGGGGCCAAAGATGGCATTTGCAATGGCATATTTGATTGAATTTCAGGGAAGTAGGGCATAGGTGGCCTAGGTGCTATCTTGCCTACTTGAATGAGGTTATTTTTTTCCTTAATAGCTATACTATAAGCTTGAGGTAAAGAAATACCCCCCATGGACTGTATCATGATTGAGATATCACTATTTAAACTTTTCAAATAGTACAAAAATGCATAATCAGTAGAAGGCCTTACCATAGCATGTATTCTATTCCAAGTCTTTTGAAATTGGATATTGAAATTTATCATTTGTTCTTGTGGGGCTCTTTTAATGGTTGTCAACTGCTCCACCAAAGATAAGTGATTAGATTTTTCCTCAAAAAATCTGGTAAATTCATCACCAAGCTGATCCCATGTTCTTATAGAACCCACCGACAAGCTTCTAAACCATTCCAACACCTTCTTCTTGAAAGATGCAGCTAGCAATCTCATAGCTACATTTTCTTTTGTCACATGATGCACATTACACAATGCTACCACATCTCTGATATGTTCAAAAGGTGTTACTTGTCCTTCTCCAGTAAACTCTAGTAACCCTTTTAACACTGCCAATGGAATGTCATCATGTTGCGCTAGATTAAGGGGACTACCCTAGTTGAACGGTATGAAAGTAAAGGCTCTTGGTGCTGCCATTGAGCTAGAATGTGTTGGTATGCTTGCTGAAGCAGAACCTGAACTGACTGGTACTGAACTAGAACTTGGTTGAGAAGTATTTGCTGCAGCAGAAGTACTACTTGTTGAACACTTGAAAGCCCCAAATGAGGAGATAGAAAGTTTTGTTCTAAGAGCAGGAGATGTTGAACACCTAGCTAGAGGGTCTCTTCTTCTTCTCCTTTTGTATGAAAATAGTGCCTTGTCACTAACACCAAGTGGTGTTGACTAAACTCTAGGAGAAGGAACAGTCCTTCTGAGAGTTCTCCCTTTTCTTCTTGGAGGAGATAAATGCAAAAACTCTACAAATTTTGAACTTTTGGTTTCTATTTTTCTCATATAAACAAACACATTGATCCTTTTCTCCCCAGCAGAGTCACCAGATATGCTTAAGAAATAACCTCTAAAAGGCTATTAGCTCACTGTTAGAACATCAAAACAGAAAGACTTAAGAATTTTAATTCGGACTATATCCCACCAGGCATGCCAAAACTGTTATCTCTCAAAATTTTCACCCTAAACTGAACTATATAAGTTTCAACAATCTTGGAGAAACATTGGATTCACTTCTATGTGGGACTATTGGAATGAAGTGAAACCTCTGAGTTCTAGGCTGGCTCCTATTCAGATAAACATTTAAATGCACTTAAACTTGAAAGGGAAAAGGTGTAAGAAGAAAGCTTAAACAATAAACAACTGAAAACTTTAAAAACTTTAAAGCTAATACACCAGAAATATGTTGATATCTTGTTTAAACAACACACCACAATGAAAATATGACAACACTAAGTGCATAGGACATAACTTCGGTATATGAGCCACTACATAAAAATGCCTTATAGACAGGTATTAAATTAGTTCCAGATTCTAACTTAGTAGGAAAATATAAAATTCTCACAACTAATCAAGCCTAAACTATATAAAATTTCACAATCTATAATCTTTTCAACTGCAAGATCTTCGCTTTAGACACCATCTCAAGACATAACATGTAGGATTAAAATAAATATCAGCATGAAACATCAAATTGAAAATAGGATAAAAGAATACAAAAGAGAACTCCAAAGTAGGTCCCAAAAGCTCCTGAATTATCAAAAAATAACTGTGAGGAAGTCCTTAAAATATCATGAGTTACAAAGGCTGAATAATGCTTTTTCTGCAATCTCTTTTCATCAAACTCCTTTTATAAAGAGGCAAAAATTCCATATATACAACCCAAAAAACCAAAAGTGTCAGCCTCTACCCTAAGGTTTACCAAAAATGAGTCAGTTCCTGAACACATCTGCCCTCAAATCTTTTTGAAAAAAGTTAATGCCGCATTCAATGTGCATCCCCCGTGTCCATGTCGGTGAAGGATTGCTCCAGGGATGGCCTTTTAGATCTTTTGCAACCATCGCATTAACTTCTGGCCTCTGTGTCCACCCTCGAACTTCCTTCTAGAGCTGCCTTGAATGTCCTGGAGTATAGTCATTAATATAGATCTACTTTTTCCAATAGACATCATAGTTGTTACTGAGACTCGCAGCTCCTTCCCCTTCGACTTTTCTATTATTTTAGATCCTTCTACAAGTTGACCCCCTTGAGAGACAAAATCTGATTTTCATGTTAGATCCCCACACCATTGTTCACCAAGCTGATTAATCACCTTCAATCTCAGAGTAGATCAATGTCGTTTATGCTCTGTTGATCTTCCTCACAAGAATAGTCACAGCGGTCAAATTGCCAAGGGTTCGCCTTTAGCTTCCTCTAATTGGTTGAACAGACACCACGTAAGCTCTTTAGCGGTCAAAAATTCTTCAAACAAAATCGCATTTCGGTGAGACACTAGCTGTGTCTCCCCGATGCGATTATACTTCACAGCAATAATCAACATAGCTTAGAACTATCGGCAAGAGGTCATACTAAGTTGCAAAAGTTATATCGATATCCAAAATTATCGCCCAAACTATTGCTATCGGCTAGAAATTATAGCGAGTCCTCAAGAATCATATCGTTGTGCTCCTCCATTGTCAAAACACCCACACTCGAAAAGACATCATTCAGTCGACAGGAGGTCATAGCGGGTTCCCATTAGTCACACCGAAGATTGAAACCATCGGCAAGACTCTTCAGTCAACAAGACTTCATAATGAAGACAAACCACTCAGCAAGGAGTCCTACCGATATCCATACACCCTTTCGGTGAGACCACCATGAGTCGCCAAGACATTACCTCGAAGCCCCCCATCTTTCGGTGAGACTCCAGCAAGTCACCAGACTTCTCCCCGACACCGGCCGTTTTGGTGAGACTCCCAAGTCTTAATGAGACCTTACACCGAATTCAAAACATTACACCGAAGGAACCATCCTTCAGTGAGACTTCATCGAGTTGGCAAGACATTATGTCGAACTCAGAATCTTTCGGCGAGACCATCCTCAGTCAGTGAGACATTACCCTGAAACCATTTCATTTTAGCGAGACTCCAGTGACTCGGCTAGACTTCTCCTTGAGCTCAAATATTACACAAAAGGCACAATCTTTCAGCGAGACTACGATCATTCAGCGAGACCTCACACCAAATGCAAAACACTTCCCCGAAGTCCCCCCAATGTAACAATATTATGAAAAACCTCTAGTGAGACCACTAGTCGTCGGCAAGACATCATGCCGAACCCTTCATATTTCAGTGAGAGGTTACACCGAGACCATTCCACTTCGGCGAGACCTCATCCCATCAGTGAGACACTACACCGGAGGTATAACCATTCGCCGAGACCACCATCTATCAGTAGGACATCTCCCCGAGCACAAATTCTTTCCCCGACACTAACCTTGTGAACAAGGGTCGGCGAGACCACCCAAGCAGGGAGATATATAAAAATTCATGGTGACCGAAATGTCTTGGTGACCTGGGTATTTCAAATGAATATAACACGATAGCTAGTCGGCAAGACATCTAGCTAGTCTCAACAACTTTATTCTCTAAGGAGTTTTGTGCCAAATCTGATCAAGGCATGCTTTCCAACAGACTTCCTTGTGAAATAGCATCAAATGAGGACCTTCCCAATGAAAACCGAACACCTGCACGCTAGGGTCAACCCTTATGGGAGCCACATTTAATCCACGTGCCGAATTTAAGACATAATTTCCCCTGATTGAGCCCGCAGGTGAAAATCGGGTAACAAAAGCTATGCCAGGGTTCTGAGCGGCAGCGTCTAAATCCTCAACTAGTACTTGTCCATTTTGGTCTCTCTGTATGAATTGTTCAAAAAGTGGATTTTGAAAGGAATTTGGCATGCTCATGGATGATTGTACGTTCAAATTTCAAAATGGGTCATCATAAATCTAGTCATTGGGATTGGTGTTGGTGTTGGTGTTGTTTTCAAAGTCTTGTCCAAAGTCTACCATTTGTCTTTTCTTTCTTTGAAATCTTGTTTCCACCATCAAAGAAATTGCTCAAATGAAGATGATGGCAATGCAAGTATGACACTAGTCTATCTGTTTGTCTTTTTGTGTGATAATGGATGAAAATGCAAAGAGATGATAATGCAAGTATGCCAAAAGCCAAGGTGACTAGGATGAAAATGTTGACTTGGATGACAATGTTGATTAGGAAAATGACAATGTGGAATAGGAAAATTGCAAGGTCAAGGTGCAAAATGAGGACTAAGGTGATGAAATTGAATTAAGAGGTAACTAATGTAAATTTTAGGTTCAAAATGACAATTAGGATGAATGATATTTTTAGATTTTTTGGGAATAAAGAATGCAAGGTAGGAACTAAAATGAATGCAATTTGGAGACAAGAGTACCTAATCACTCTAAGCTTAATCTTTGTTTTGATTTTAGTTACCAAAGGACTTGTTGAAAATGAAAAAGTGACAAGGTCAAGATGACTAATGAGGTTTCCTAACTAGACTATTGAGTTGGAAATTCTCACAAAAGGGACAATGACTGAAAATAGGAATGATGACTAAGTCCAAGATAACCTAGGTTCAAAAGTAATGATTTTGCAAATTGTGATAAGGTTGGCCTAACCCAAAGTATGCAAAAATGAAAAGCTATGGTCAAGCTAATGTTGAAAATGATGATTATGAAACCTAATGGATGAAATCAAAAATTTGAAAGTTTAATCCTAAGGTCAAAAATGCAAACAAATGGTTGAATGATAAATATTTTGAGCAATTTCAAAGTTGATTTCTGATAGAGTCCTCTTAGAAAAAAAATGTTTGACAGTAGGCTGAGACTCTTTTTTTTATGTTTTGTTAAAAATTCTGAGTTGTCTGAGGTCGATTGTTTGTGTCCATATTTGTGAATGTTGTGTATATTGTTGGAAAATCCAGAAAGCACTTGACAAGCACAATGTTTTAGTGTAAGAAAACACACGTAAGACAAGCACGATCCTAATAGGCCAAGGGTTTGTATACTTGGCATAGCCCACTAATATACCCTGAATTGGTGTTGAACACCTCTCCTTCTCGAGAGCAAATAGCTTAGAAGTTTTGTGGCACTGGCTCCCCTCCATGACACTCACTTCTACAGGCACACCAACTTTAGATTCTTGGATAGTCACTTCCCAAAAACTACTATCTCTACTCAAGGGAGTCAGTAGTGAGTATCTTCGAGCATGATACTGTACCCTGCACTATACCGAGCAACGACTAAAAATGGTTGGCTTCTAAAACAATAGGTGTCTAGTTAGGGCATCTGTTTGAGTGGCCACACATGGGGTGAGAGATTAATCACCAATTAGGTGGCACTCCAGCCTGAAGATTTTACACTCAATAGGGTTTATGGGAGTACTACTCCTTCCGTGTGACACATCCGCCCATTTCTAAAAATAATAACCATTTATCTTACACCTAGGATAACTTGAAAGCGCAAGGGGAGAGGATACTTCGATTATTAAGTCATGAGGGTGAAAAAAATAAGGTGGGTCTGGTTTTCTGATTACCTAGTTTTCACAAGGTGAGAGCATAATCACCCACCACCTTCAAGCACAGTCAGACAGAATCAAGCACATGTTCATTTTAATGCACCAATGGAAGTGTTTTCTAAACTAGAAATCGCAAACACATTGTTTGAGAAATGATTCTTTGACTAATGGAGTTGCAAAACCACAAGTTAGTAGTTTCATAAATGTCTTGGACCAACGAGAAAGCTACAAAAAAAAACTAAGTTAGGACAAGAGATTAAAAACCAAACTAAAACTTAAAAGTCAGTAAATAACTAAACTAAAAAATGAAGAGAATAAATTAAACTAAGAAAAAGAAATTAAAGAAAACTAAAAACTAAGAGCTCAATTTTTTTGTTGCTAAAAAAAAAGCAATTTTTGGTAGCCCCACTCCAAAGCCACATGCTACAAACAGAAGGTTAGTAAACAAAAAAAAAATTGAATGAAAACAGCAAACTAAAATAGTGATAACTTTCTCAAAACTAACAAAATTTTAAACCATAGATATCTATGGAAAGCTAAGACATAGACCTTCAAAACCCAAAAAAAATTTTGCAAAATCTTGCAAGACAAAAGTGTTATAAAGAAAAGAAAATTTGGGTTTTAACAACTAAAATTTAAAAAGTTGTGATCACTAAAACGGCCATAACTTTCTCAAATCTTAACGAAATTTTAAGATGTTTGAAGTTTTGGAAAGCTAAGAATGAGGCCTACAAAACCAAAATAATAGTTTTAAAATATTTTATACGCCCATTTTTCTATGCTCAAAAGAAGATGACAGGATTTCGTATGAATTTTTGGCTGTAACCTGCAAAATAGCGAAAATAAAAAAGAAAACACAAATTTCTCTACAAAATTACGGGTTCACCAATGTGAGATGGGGTTAGAAATAAAATAGCATAGATAAAATGACAGCCAACACTACTAAGCTATTAAACCGCATCAAGAAGAGAATACAAACAAAATGGAGATATCAAAATGAAAGCAAACAAAATAATGCACTCCCCATATTGTAGTTGATTCCTTCTCTTGCTCTCCTTCTTCTTGTTATGCAACTTTTCCCTCATATTTTTTGAAATACTTGTATAAATACCTGCAAATTGTAAGTAGAAAGTTGGAGAAGAATAGTTGTTAAGCTGAAAATGGAGAAGGAAGGTTGCTTTTATAGACAACCCTTTGAATGGATGACTGAGATTAATCCTCTAGAAGGATTCCAAGATCAATGGTCCAGAATTGATGTACCAAGAATATGTTATTCTTGGAGGAATCATAACAGACAGATGGACATGCAAGGATATGCAAGCTATGACAGACATGCAGGGACATGCAGGCTATGACAGGCATGTAGGGACATGCAGGCTATGACATGAAATAATGACAGGGTATCTTTGACCAAGTGGAGGTGCATAAATAATTTATTCAAAATGGAGGAAAATGACAAGTGGCAAATAAATAATTTATCCAAATTATTTATTTAAATAAAATGACAAAAAGGAGCATTTAATTAAATTAATCAATTTAATTAAATGGGGGGGTGGAAATTAGACATGGATAATTAATTTGAATTTTTTATCCAAAAGAGAGGAATGAAACACAATTAAATAATTTTGACAATTATTTAATTATAGAAGAATAAAAGGTCAAATAATGATTATTATTATTATCTGACTATAGATGAAAGATAAATAATTAAATAAAAAATGATTTATTTAATTATTGAAGAAATAGATTTATTAGCGATGCAATTAAATATTTTTAATTGATCAAGATAGAATAAAGATGAGAAGGTGAATTAATTAAATAATTAAAAATTATTTAATTAATAGAGGAATGTGGTCAAACTTAATTGAATAATTAAAATTATTCAATTATTGAAGGATAATGACCAAGAAAAATGATGCTCGTAGATTTAGGACATTTTTTAGTGTCTACAAATTCCATTCCAGCTAAGATGCTTCATAAGGTGGGAATTTGTGCCATTAAGCTTTAGTGGAAGGACTAGAAGTGGCACCCAGACACACCATTTAGAAATTACAAGCCTCAACTTAGATATCAGTGGCTATTGCCGCATTTTCCTATGATTGAAAGTTTGAACCAGAGATGGCATCTCCAGTCTTAAGTGTTTGTTTGGCATAAAATATTTTCCACTATTTGGTCTGTAAGTGTTTCAAACTTTCCCACTTTGCTTGGTGTATTATTTTCCAAGGCTTATTTGTGGGGTCTCGGCTTGTCCACTTTGGGGTCTAGGACCCTCGTTTCCCTTTTTATGGGAAGGCTGAGTCTTTTAAGCACCTTTTCTATTTTTATACTAGAGCTTAGCAACTATTGAATTGGATTTATGACTTCTTTTAGTCATTTAGGCCAAATCCTTTCTCTTGGCATATGGTTTTGATGGGTGACTCTCCTAGGCTTCCCACTAAGTATACCCAAATTTGGCACACTTTCAGGGTGGAATTCCTCTTCAGTGTTTGGAAAGATAGAAATTCTTGCATATTTTCTCATAGCCAAATTCATTAATTTGTTTCTTTATATTATAAAGCGATAATTTGTTCTAATGTTCTTTTTTCAAATTCAAGTGTAAGAGAATAAAGTTTCACATGAAGTTGATTACCTTCAGAAGCTCTTGGACAACTAGGGAAATTCCCCTTGCATTGT
Organism: Sequoia sempervirens; assembly: GCA_007258455.2. Classification (NCBI taxonomy): domain Eukaryota; kingdom Viridiplantae; phylum Streptophyta; class Pinopsida; order Cupressales; family Cupressaceae; genus Sequoia; species Sequoia sempervirens. Next base: position 20,868 of record VDFB02299219.1, on the reverse strand, counting down.
GGCACACATGCCTCCCTTGCCCACTTAATCCTAGGGTCGATCGTCGTCACGAGGTCGGCAGAAAAGTGGCTCTGTCAGGGACTCTCGTCCCCACTCTTAGGATCCTCCTCAGCGTGGCTCTAACCATCCTCAACAATTTCCTTTTCCTCCTTGGATGGTTGACCTGGGGTGGCCTTCTAGAGGGACAGCGGGGGGCAGTGGTGGCACTTCTAGGAGCGCGACAAGTAATTCTCCTTGTGGTGGTTCTGGTTGGCTAGATACTACTAAATGGTTCGTGCAGTTGGATTTAGCAATCTCACTTCACCAAGAGGACAAAGATAAAGAAAAATATGACATTGAGCTCCCCCTAACATCACTCCAAGTTCCGCATTGATCTATGGGGGAAGAAATCAATGACAAGGACCCTCTTCCCTCTACTAGCACTGCTATGGCTACTTGTCGGCTTTTATTTTATTGTGTTTATAATATTTCTCACTTTGTGGGCTCAACCCATGTGACTCTGCACTTCTAGGCTCTACCCATGTGACTCTTGGGTTGTGTTGTTTTACCACCCACCTTTTTTTATGAATATGTATTTCTATCTTTAATTTTAATATAGATACATGCCTATTCATCAAAAAACAATTATATTAGAAGAGGGATTTCTACCTCAACTAAAATTCAGAGGAAGATCACCAATGGAATGGTGATCTCTCCAACTATTGTTGATAGATTAGTCCTCTTTTTGAGAAAAGTGGAGTCAATTTGTATTAGTTTTTAATGGAAAAATGTGTCAACCAATAGGGAGGAAAGCTAAGCTATATCTTTTTTACTTTGAGGGAACCTTAGAAGTGTTAGAATAAATCAATCCTATGGATTAGCACTTAGCCTTACCTCCAACACCAAGTCAAATTCATGATGTGTTCTATGTATCCTTGCTTAAGAGGTATGTAGCTAATTCTAAACATGTTCTTAATTGGAACACCCTATAGGTGGGAGAGCCAAGGGTGATAAATATATAAAACTTTGAAAAGTATTGGAGAGGTGCCAACTCTAATTGTGAAATAGAGTGATGGACCAATCTAAAGTATAGTGGGATTAATATTCAATAGAAAACACCAAATAGGAGGATATAATTGAAAGATAACAATTATACCCACACTTATTTTGAAATTTTACTATTCTACAAAATACTTAGTTTAAATCATTTTGGTACTCAATTAATGTTTTATATTTTAATTGTGAAACTATGGTGATAATTATAGTGATGAATAATATGCATTAACGATTTAAGGTGTTTTCTAATGATGCCATTGAATTTGATACATATTGTTAAGCCAATGAAATTTTACCAAAGTCTATTATATATTTGAGTACTATTATGCATTGAGATGATGTAAAGTATTAGGGGAGAAGGATGTCACAACCCTCTTGTATCTCTTTTATTATTTATATTATTTTTTATTAAAAAAGCAAGGGACAGGGCCGCTAAACCTAAACAAAAGATCAAAAATAGGCCATAAGGAAAATAGTTTACCACAAAAGAAATAGACACACCAAAACAAACGAATTCACACAAGGAGCGAAACAACAGAAGGCTAACCGACCCTAGCATAGATCAATAAAAGGAACCAAAAAACTATTTGAATAAAATGGTGAACAAAAGATAGCTAAGATAAGCATAGGATTATGCAGACCCAACAACAACCCAAACACACATGTCACAAAACAATGAAACTACAAACCCTAACTAGTTCTTGGGACTATTGATCAAGTCCCACTCCATCTTTAATTGGTTTAGCTCCTCGCTCCAGGCATCCTCTTCTTCAACAAATTTATCCTTAGATGGAATCTCCATTTCATGAGAGGAATACTTTCTCTTCTGCACCTTCCTTGATTTTTCCATACCATTCATAGTTCCAAAGATCACCCTACCCATTATTCCATGTGTGATGGAGATCAACCTATTAAAGGCTTTGTCCAGCTAGTTAAGTTTTTCCTACAACACAAGGAATTGGGTCTTGTAGAACTAAAGAGACTTATCTTCCTTCTCTATTTCATTTTTTGGGTCTTCCATTATTTTCATATTAATTTCTCCATTCTCTTTTTTAGTTTGTTGGGCTCCATCATCATCTTCCTTAGAATCCTTCAAAAAATCTTGATCAAAACCCTATTCCTCCTCTTCTTCTTTATTATTAATAGATTCCTCCTTAGGGTCCTCACCAAGAACCACTACCAACTCCTTTTTGCTTAAATCCAAGGGCCCCTCCTCTTTTAAGGGTTCATTGTCAGGCTCTTCAAAACATAGCTTTGTTCTTTTGGTAGTTTGCCTCACCAATCTAGAAGATCTTCTTCCACCTTTCCCATTGCTAGAATCATCTATGTGGCCTTCCCCCTCCTCATCATGGATCTCAATTGTCACCCTTTTTTCTATTCTCAGTTTAGTACTCTCTTGGCACTTTATTTTGAAACTAGAGGGATTGCTAATAATTTTCTTACCTTTCACAACCGAAACAACAAGATCCTCTTTGGTTAGTAAACCTTTAGTGGCAGACTTTCTAGCCTCAAAAGGAGCAAGAGTAGCAATTATTTGGTGGGGATTATCATTCAGCTAAGCCTCAATCGAAGGGGAAGCCTCACATTGTTTCTTGCGAGGGTTGTGATTAGGGAGGAGGCAACAATGGTTATTCTGGGCTTCATGATTTTTTGGTTCATTCACCACAAAAGGGACAAGAAGATGCATTCTAGTATAGAGACATGGTTGTACAACCTTTGAATCAGGCCTTAGTGAAGAGGAGGTGAAGCCCCTTTGGCCTTACATTGCTTTAGAGAAGAAAGTAGAAAAGAAGGTATATTCATTCTCTCCTTCCTTCTAATATGATTAAGCAAAGGAAAATGATACCCATGGATAGTAGTATACCTTCCTTCCAAGGTGAAATGCTTAATTATATGCATGCTAACCACTCCATACGGTGCTGGGAGTTTTTCACAATCATACCCATTTTGGTAGTGTTGAAGCTTCTCTTTTCCTTCTAAGAAACTATCAATGAACCTTTGATAGTTTCCATTACTTATTTTTTCCACTTTCAAACCACTACAAGATAGACCAATTTCCTCCACTATTAACCTTGGAGTAACTAAAAATTTTATGTTGTCAATTGTAACCATATCTTCACTCCATGAGTTGTAAATTTTTTTAGTAAAATATCATCATATAACCCTTCATCGCCATGAAAAAGGGTTTAATACCAGCATCTTCTATGATCTTCTAGATCTCAATATTTTGTCACAAAGGCACATAGGAGAGAAGCTCAGACGTCTTTCTAGGACTCCCCATGATAATTCTACAACTAGTAGGAGTAGTTAGCACTTTTTCCTCAAAAACTTCTACACAATTGTGAAAGAAATTAACCCCCCACTAGATGTAATAATACTCACAATCACTTAGAGAGAAATTAGAAACCCACACAATATCTAAGATTCCACATTTATCAAAAGGTGACCTCGAGATCATGAGAAAAACCTCCATTGAAGTACTTCTCCATCCAAAAGTCACAAGAAAATTAATTCTCATGAACTTTGCAATTATATTAAATAAATGATTAGTCTTGTCATAACCATCTCCTTTTTTAACCATTATAAGCTTTAAATGATTTCCCTTTAAACAATTATTTATATTGTTGCAATAGTTAATATTTTAGATAACATTAATAATTTTACCATTATTATTTTCAATAACTCTTTGTCAATAACAGCTCTCAAGTCCAACATCATTTTTTTATTGATTTGATTTAATTACTAATTTAATGTGTTTTTAATGTTCCTTTATAACCTATTAGTATATTATATATTTTTAAATCTTCTTAGAGTACCTACTGAATGAGGAACCATTAAGACACTACTTGTGGCAGAGGCTAAACATAGCTAGTTGTAGTAGTAGTGGAATATCCATAATGAAAAGAGGATTTCCTTTATGTCAAAAGGAAAGGAAGGAAATGGATATGAACAAGAAAAATATATAAAGAAATCAACAATATGAAGATGATTCTATTAGTTGTGGTTGTAGAGTCTTTGAGAAAGGAAAAGAAAAAGAGCGGATCTCTAGAGTGTTGTATGAGCAAGAATTATACTAGCGAGAGTCTATCTTTACTTACATGCATAATTTTATCTAACTTTTGAAGTTGTTCAAGAGTATCCTATTATGGTTACACCTTCCTTGGTTTATAGATTTTTCTTTGTAAATATCTTGCTACATCAATTTACCTACTAGACCATCTATTTCTATTATTATTTTTGTTTTAATAGAATTAATTTCCCTATTTTCTAAATTATATTCTATTGTAGTCAAGGAAAATGAGAGCTTAAGTTGTCGTAAAGGCTAACCTCTTGGCATGACATTGAGAGTTTCTAGAGTGGTTGTATCAAATCCACTTTATATGAATGATGTAATAAATTTAATTATGAATGTTTGCACCCTCACCAAAAGCTTCATGAAACTTTGGAATGGTTGAGGACTTTGGTTTTTAATTGACTAGTCATATTTACTTGAAACTTTTTAAAGTTTTTTCTTTGTTAAATCTATTTTGTGTATATCCTAAAATTAGTACATATTAAAATATAAACCATCATGTGTAGTATAGAATAATATGTAGGGCTTAAGGGCCACCACTATTGGTTGACTATTATGCTTATCCATAGATATAATCATTTATATATCCTTTGAGTGATATTTCCTTGAGAAATATTGCCATCATGGAATTAATGTTGTTATCTTACTTGAGGCATAATTGAGTTTTAGAATATTGACGCCTTTATGATCATGAAAATATGTATTATGTGAGTCTAATTACTTCTAGCTCCTTGGTTGAAGGTGTTCTTGCTAGGTTGTTTTTCATTAAAAGTGTGTATTTTATTGAACTAGGTTTCTAACATCATTGTGATTAAGGGTAATATTGGACTCATTAAACTCTAAGGTTATTAAGACCAAACTAGTATCTTTCTTTTTGGGTATGTTCATGATCATAGTAAATTTATATTCCATATGACTCTTGTATATAAATATTTTCATTATTGAACTGGGATTTATAAACCTTATGCTAAGAGAAACAATAAGGAGTGTTGAAACCCTATTAATACTAGTGTTGTAAGTGGTTTTTGTTCTTTGTGATGTGGTATAGAGCTACATGTAAAATCTTAAAGTTTATGTTTTAGGATTTTTTTAAGGCCCCTAAATGATCATTGCTGCAAATTGATAACATGGGTTGTTAAAGACCTGAAAGAATCTTTATAATTATATCTTCCATCTGTTGAAATTTGCTTCCCTCATTAATTCATAATAATTGTGATATAGGTAGTATGATTATTGGGAACCATTGTAAGTTGTTTACTAATTTTATTATGACAAAGTTATAATTACTTTAGCTTGTTCAATTAATCCCATTGATAGTTCTATATTGTACAATAGTTAAAACTCTATTTTTTTATTGGGATAAAATGACTCATGGATTAATTAGTTTTGTATATTACTTTGCTCCTTAGATTTCATTATTGTGTTGACTATAGCTAAGCTTGCATAAAATACTTTGAGAAGTGGGTTATTACTCACAACTTTAGACCATTAAGTTTTTATGATTCTCATGAAGTAATATCAGTAAAAGGGAAACAACATATAATTGAATTTACTTTACATATGATATTAATCAATAAATGAAGTAGCGTACTTTATATTATATCAATTGATAGTCTTTGTGGGTGTATGTTCCTACCAAGATCATTAATTTTTGACATTGTTAATAGTTTCCTTCTTGTATTAGAAGTTGTAATATAAGTTCTTTTCAAAAATAGAATGATTTAAGTAAAATATTTTTTGTAGAGAGTATTTTTTTTGTTATAATGAGCATCTTGTGGCTATTTGTAGAGAGTAATATGAACTAGGCAGTTATGAGTATAGTCTTTCAATTAAGAATTGATATGAGTATACCTTATTTATTAAATAAAAATGTGATAAGATTTCATTTCAAGGATGGTTATAAAAGATATTAATTATGTAGTAAAAATAATCCTAATTTACATTTTCTATTTATCAATGAAAGTTTCAATATATTTAATTTTCTTGCTAGATAGTAGGAAAAATTAGATTAGTCAATTTTTATTAAATTATTTATTATCATATGCACTCACCTTTCCCAATAGAGATCTTGATGATAAGAAAATGGTGAAAAATATTTTAGTTTAAAACTTTAAATCTAACACTAGATATATCTTTTGAGTATTTTGTCAATCTAAGAAATTAGCTTACCATTCTAAAGTGTGTAATTTTAATAAATCTTATGAAAGTTCTCATATTTTGATAAAGTTCGATTTAAATTTCATTCATGTTCTAATATGCTATCAGTTCATTATGTTACTGATCTGCAATCTTGTAGTCTACCCTTTTATTGAATGCCCTTTGCAATGCTTCAGATAGGTAAGATTTCGGTGCAGCTCAGGATCAAGACCAGAAAGCTCATCAAGGAAGCTATATCGACCAAGCAGTTTTCGCACAAACACATGAAAGAAACAATAATCCATTAAAATGTCTTCATATAAAGCTTTATCTATCAGTGATGACCAACTACTGGACGTTTGAACTTGTGCTAGACTTCTGAAATGTCAACGATGAGGTCTTTGAGGATGGCGTAGATGACCTGACTGGTGAAGGCATGTTACAATCTTACTAGTTGTGATAGGGATAATGGACTGAAGGATAACAAGAGTTAACACAGTCCCATTGTATCCTTCAACTTTACATATAGCCCTTCACAAAACCAAAGTTTTCTGTCTCATACCCTTTCTAAAGAAAAACTTCACAAGAGCCAGACCACCAAACACTTGGCATCTAATCCTGCAAGTCCTCCTTACAACAGTGCTCCCCTACGTGCATGCCTATGCATGCACAGCTTCATCGTGCTTAGAACTGAAGAAAGTGAAATGAAACTCGTTGCCTGCGCTTATCTTTTGATGAAACCCATTCATGAGTCGTTACCATCAACAAAATCTCCTTGCAGCCTCTGTTAGTCTTCATCTTTTATTCCTGGCCGCCATGGTAGCTTAGAGGCAGAAACAAGATAAGAACCCTAAGATGCTCGACCACAATCTAATAAAAATTTGACTTCACTTCAGATTTCAATCCCTTCTTTCGCATGCATGTGAAAGCTTTTTGCCTTTGGACGTGGACTTGGGGATCTTGAGATAAGTCTGATTAAAAACCTTTTATGACTAAGACTTAAACTTAACAGCATCTTTATGACCAACGCCTCTTTTAAGGGTTAATGACTCAAGATAAAAGACTATCTAAGCCAAATATTTCATTGGATCTATAAAATAAATAATTTATTTCATGATTTTTCAACTAAACTCAAAGAAATAAAATAGATAATTATAATTAGAAAACACAATTTTAAGAAGTATAATGAAGGTTTCATATTTTTGTGTCACACATAAATAATTGTAAGTTCTTTATGCAATAAATTAGGGTATACATACAATTTGATTCTTCTTCAAATTTGAGTTAAAAGGAACTACAATAAAACAACAAATTTATACAAATAAATTAATAAATTTAAAAGAAAGCAATCAAATAATCATAGTGGCTAGAGATTCAATCCAACCACTATTTCAACACAAATGCATCTCTCTAATCACCCCTCTTTTTAATGGAGATTGGTAGATATAATGAACTATATTGTTGGTATTATGTGAAATGAAAAGTGTGCTTTTGCACTTCATAAGATCATAATGATATTCTTGATTTTTTAAAATTGAAGAAATTTTGATGCTTCTATTAATGGCAATGTGTTTTTTGCTTGATGATTAAAATTGTTAAACTATGAATTTTAAATTTTAATCCTTGTGAAACTATTCTATTTTGTGGGATGAAATGTTTTATTATAAAAATATAATTTCCTACCTTTTGGATGTATCATATTTTTATTCTATTATATGTTATGAATTTTGAAACCATTTTGAAAAAAAATGTGTTAAGATTGAATGATACAAATAAGAATAGAATTATTCAAAATTCAAATAATTCTCATGTGAAAAACATAAAAGAGGATAACAATTAATAAAATAAAATGAATTGAGAATCAAACACTAAAAATACACATAATCAAGAGACCGGCCATAAACTATTCAAAAAGACAAGAATTCTCTATCAAAATACCACAACACCACTTTTTTTCATTCTTTTTTCTTAATTAAGAAAAACCAGGGAAGAGTTATTTGCTTGTACACCAAAGCAGAATTCCAAAAATAGGAAAAAGAAAATACAAGATTTTCCGGGTTAATTCAATCAGAACCCTAACAAAGCCCATAAACCGAGAACCAGAAGCAGATATGAAGAGGACAAACTTTCAGAGCCACAAGGCCCCCGCTTCCTTAAAGGCTTGGCACAAGATCTCCGCTAATATGCGCCGCCATGAGGCGGTCAAGGCCGCCGAGCAGCTTCCCTCCGACCACCACCGGATGAACGCCCAAGCTGCAGAGCAATCGCTTCACCACATGACACATGCAACAGGACGCCAGCCGCTCCACCGCCTCCTCGCCCGTCTCAAATCTCTCCGCCTGATTTCTCAATTAAGTGCACTTTAGCCCAATCGCTGTGATGAAGTGCAGCAACAACAAATTTTAAAAAACAATCAAATAATCATAGTGGTCAGAGATTCAATCCAGCTACGGGAGAACTGTTGAGGCTTCTCAACACAAGTCCATTTCTCTCTGATCACCCCTGTTTTTAATGGAGGTTGATAGATATAAAAAACTGTATTGTTGGTGCCCGATTCAAGCCCACTCAAGAAAATCCCATCCCCCAACACTGCAGCAACAACACTCTCAAGAGGTTGAGGAAGATCATCAACTACCCTCCAAAACTTCTCTGTACAGTCGAATTCTGTCACAACGTCCCAGTTAAAACAATACAAACGCCCAAATGCAGACACCATGGGCTGCACACAATCTTCCATAAACCACATGTTTGGCAAAGTAGACCAGACTTGTGTCTCTGGGTGGAGTCGTTCAACCTCCTCCTCAAACAAGTTCTGAACGTACAGCATGCCTTCCATAAAAACACAGTCACATAAACATCGCCTTTGAAGCATGTTGGGAAGAAGCTTCCATTCGTCTGCCTCCACATTGTAAACTGCAGCTTGGCTTGTAATTTTACAATTCTGTCTTCCTCCGGCAATGTAAATCAGTCCTTGAGGCGATGCACAGCAGGCGAAGTCAACTAGGAATTCTGGGGTGGGCATATCTGCACCTTTCCGCCATTTGCAAGACACAAAGTCATAGACCAAAATCGCCTTGTTTGCCTTTAGCCTCTTGCGTTTCGAACCTGCTCTGTAGCGCTTATACAAGCCTAATAAAACCAGTTTCTGCTTAACACAGATACACTTGGAATATGAGTAAAATTCAAATTCAGCGGGAACGGGAGGGAGCCTTTCCCATAACTTGTTTATGGGATCATATATAGTTACCAGAGGACCCTGTTTACATCGATCATTCAAAGTCTCTAGCAAAATTACGAACTCTTCACACATTCCAGACTTCATTCTTTCTTCATAAAAGCTGGAATCTTCCAGCACCGCCTTCCAGCTTTTACACACTTTCTTCAGTTTGCTGTGGAATTTGTAAGACACTCTCATTAGGGTCTCTGTAACTAATTCCTTTGGAATAATCGTAGAAAACTCCATAACCAATTATGCTGTTAAACAATGCTCAAATGAATACTGATTCTACCCAGCGTATTACTTATAGTTTTCTAAATGTATGCGCGGTGCTTTTTTTAATTTATTTCTAGTGCTTTTTTCTCTACGTTTAGAAAACAATTTTCTATATATTAGTTTTTTTATTTTTATTTAAAATTAATAAAAATCGAGTGTTAATTTTTTTATTTATTACGCCGAAGGCGTGTTCTATATGAGCTTTTAGAGCTCATTTTGCCTATCAACGGTGGAAAACGAAGGATAGGGCTTGGTTAACAGTAAAATGAATCTCAGCCGTCCATCTTTTTCGCTATTTTTCAACTGTTTTTCGCCGTTTTCCGACTATTTTTCGCCGTGTTTTCCAACTCTTTATACCCGTCGATCGTTTTGCCGCTTTCATGAAAAACAAAACGGTAATTTCATAATAGTTTTCCAGCAAAAACTGTCCTTTTCTTTTTTTGCTCCGTCTGCAGAGTACGTTATGACACAGTAATAATGGCTTCGTGATTTTACATTATATCTATTTTCATTATTATTATTTTATATTATATTTTTGTGATAAATTTTAATTTATATTAAAAATTTAAATAATTTTATTTATTTGGTTTCAAAAAATTGATTTTAAAATTTTATTTTCAATTAAAATCTAAAAAATTAAATACATTTATTTTCATTATATAATATTATATTATATCATATATTATACTATATAAGATATAACTAACATAACATATATTATATACTATTATTTATATATTATTTGTTATATTTGTATTTGTATTTATATTATATAATATATTATACATTATTCAAATGATATAATTTATATTAATACATATAAAATATTTATATATTATTTATTATACTTATATTTATATTATATATCATATTAAATAATTTATAAATAATATTATATAATATACTATATATATAAATATAAATAATTAATAAAATCTAAATAATACTTAGTATCAATTAATAAGTTGAATCAAATATAATTATATAATAAGTATTAGATTTTATAATATTATTACCTATTATACTATTAAAAATATAAATAATAGATAATATAATATATATTATATAATATTATTTATTATATTTATATTTATATTTATATTATACATAATATTATATAATATACCATGTTATATAAATATAAATATTTAATAAAATTTAAATAATATTTAGTATCAATTCATAAGTTGAATCAAATATAATTATAATAAGTATTATATTTTGTAATATTATATTATATAATATACTATATAAAATATAAATAATAAATAACATAATATATCATATACTATTATTTATATAATATAAATATAAATAAAATAAATAATATATAAATACTTTATATATTAATGTATAATTAATATAAATATAAATATAACAAATAATATATGAATAATATAATGTAATATACATAAAGATAATATAAATATAATATATAGTAATAATTATTAACTATAGTAAGTATATATAAGTATATATATGTGTATATGTGTATATATATACTACTTTTTTTTAATTCTAGAATACATTATATTATAATAATAACATAGTTTTTATATATTAAATATTATATAATATAATAAATATAATTGTATTATATATGATTTACTTTGTATTATATAAGATATATTATATATTAATTATATATTGTATTATACTTATATGTTCATCCTCCCAAACATTTTCTTGTAACTTGCATAATTTCAGGTGACGAATATTTTGGCCCTCATTAAATGTGGAGAGTCAAAGTTACAAAAATAAAGTTTCAATGAGGGTTTTTAGAGTATGTTTATTTAAATGAAAATTAAGGCCAAGATCCTAATAATGAGCACATTTAGGTTTTAAAATAAACTGGAAATTAGGGCAAAGATCCTAATACTGAGCAAATTTAGGTTTTAAAATTGCAGCATAATTAATAATGTATATTTTAGGTTTTAAAATTTCTACATCCTTTACCTTACATAGTTAAGTATAAATTAACATAATTAATATAGTATGTTTATTAAAATGAAAATTATGTCCTAATAACAAGCACATTTAGGTTTTCATATTACGACATCCTTTCCCTTATAAAATATAATAAATAATTAGTTTTTAATATATAATAAATAATTTAGTTTTTAATATATAATGCTATATTATATAACAATATAATAGTTAATAATAGATAATATAATACTATAATAATAAATACATAAAATAATGGCATAAATAATAAATATTTATATAATAATATAATAGTTAATACATGAAATTTTAAAAAATACATAATAATTTTATTCTATAATAAAAAAATAAAAATAAAAATTAATACTAATATTAAAATCATTTTCTAAATGACCTATGAAATGATGTCATTTATTACACAAATGTGTGCAAAAAAAAAAACCAATTTTTTCCTAATTCGCCTTCCACACCCTTCGGTGTACCCATTGCACAAGGTGCCATAGCTAGTTTATCATGAATTCATCCAATTTAATATTGGGGGTTGTATTTTTTTCTGGTCTTACCTAATTTAAGATTTTAAAAAATTGAGAATTAAAACATAATAAAACTGTAAAGCGTGTGGGGTGATGAACTACATGAAAGAGAGGCGTCTTCCTGAATATCTTTCCGGTACGGACTGCACTTGTTTTAGACTTCAAATATAGAATGTTGATAATTATGTTCCAGCTATTTTTAACCAATCTATTTTTACAGATTTGAAGGCAATTTCTGGTTAACAAACTTTGCTTTCACCGTTTAGCTTCAGTCATGCATTCTTAGACTTTTATGTTTTCAATCTATTTTTAGATAGAGAGAACTGTGTATTAGCATTGTTCTTCTTTTATATAAGCATCAATCGTAGGCTGCAATAATATTCAATTAAGTGTATGCACTGAGCTCTATTCTCTACTGTTATTTTCATAACCCATTGGTTCAGAAATAAGGTTTGGCTTTAGTTTCTTCACATATAACATTTGTAATTTTCTTAAAGAATTATATTGCCACTTTCGTCCTAGCATAATTAAGATACTTAATTATGTTATCTGGTCCATTTTCTTCTATTAATTAAATAATTTTAATTATTTAATTAATTCATGGCTATTTATTCTATCCTGATGGATTAAATAAACTAATTGCGTCACTAATTTTCTCCCTCTTCTTCAATAGTTAAATAAATTATTATTTATTTAATTATTTTGTCATCTTTCATCTATAGCTAAATAATTACCATTAATTATTTATCTATTCATGGTCCTTTAAATTCTTCCATAGTTAAACAATTATTAAAATCATTTAACTATCCCATGCCACCTCCCTAATTAAATAGTTAATCTAAATTAATTATTTAAGGTCTAATTTCCATCTCTCCATTTAATTAATTAATAAATTTAATTAAATGCTCCTCTTTTCATTTTCTCCAAATAAATAATTTGAATAAATAATTATTTTCCACTTGTCCATTTCCTCTATTATTTATTTGAATAAATTATTTATTTTCCACTTGTCCATTTCCTCCATTTTCGAATAAATAATTTAAAATAAATTATTTATGCACCACTTGGTCAAAGATGCCTTGTCATAATCCCCTGTCATAACATTAATTTCCTGTCATAGCTTGCATGTCCTTGCATGTCCTTGCATGCCTATCCTAGTCTGCATGTCTGTCATGGCATGTCTTTGCATGTCTTCCTGTCATGATTCCTCCAACAATAGCATATTCTTGGTGAATCAATTCTAGACCATTGATCTTGGAATCTTTTCTGAGACTTAATCTCAACCATCCATTTCGTAACATCCCTCTCATGCATTCCCATCCATTGATCTTAGAATCTTTCTAGAAGATTAATCTCAACTGTCCATTTGAATGGTTGTCTATAAAAGCAAGCTTCCTTCTCCATTTTCAACTTAACAGCTATTCTTCTCCAACTTTCTACTTCCTTCTCCATTTTCAACTTAACAGCTATTCTTCTCCAACTTTCTACTTATCATTTGCAGGTATTTGCACAAGTCACACTACAAATCTGAGGGCATATTTGCAAAAGGAGAAATAGGAGAGCAAGAGAAGTGATTCAAGTTCAAGCATAGGGAGTATTTTAATTTAATGTTTTATTTTCCTTATGCTTACTTTGTTTTCTCTTGTTTGGATGTGGGTTAATAGTTTAGAGGTGTTGGTTGTCACTTTGTCTATTTTATTTGATTCTCTCACCCCATCTCACACCTCCGTTGGATACTAGAGAAACACCATCAGAACGTCGTTTATAAAAATTGAATGATTTGTTCCTGTTGGAATGTAATCCCAACTACCACCTGCCTACCTCCTTTATCGCACCGTTCCATCTCTTTGTTGCTAATTAATTGTTGAATCTGCCGAAAAATGTAATTGAAATCAATTGTAATTAAATTTTTTTTTCCTCCTTTTCTATTGGGGTATATACATTGAAATATAATCATTTTTTCCTCCTTTTCTATTGGGGTATATACATTGAAATATAATCTTTAATCTTTAATAACAACAAGCACAAGCTTGACAAACCCACAAATTCCACAGTTTAATGGGAAGAACTATGACTAGTTAGCTATTGCACCTTAGTGTGCAATGGGTGTGCCGAAGAAGTGTGGAAGGTCAATTATGATAAATTTTGGTCTATATATATTATTTTAAAATATAATAATAATATATTTATATTTATATATATTTAATAATTTTGTTAAAAATATAATATATATTTAGTAAATGAGATCAATTGGTAGGTCATTTGTAAAATGATTTTAATATTATTAATAATTTTTTTATATTAATATATAAATATGTATTATTTATTTTATTATTATATTAATCTATTATATTTACTATTTGTGTATTAACTATTGTATTAACTATTATATTGTTATATAATATAGCATTATATATTATAAACCAAATTAGTTATTATATAAAACTAATATAGCATTATGAACTATATTTATTATTATAGCTTATGTTATATATAATAAATATTATTAGATCTAAATATAATTTAAGATATACTATATGTTATATTTTTTACATATAATACTAATTAGAATATTTAATATATTATATGTTCAATATTTGTTAAATGTATTATTTAAAAGTATATTAAATTTATTAAAAACATAAATTATATTTATTTATATAATAATATAATATTAAATATAAATATTCTATATAGTATATATTTTATTTATAATAAGTAGTAATTAAATATAAACATAATATATAATTAATATGCAAAATATTTTTTAATTTATATAAAAATATATTATAAATTATAAAATATTATATAAAAATATATTATATATTAATTAGATTATATTTATAGTTAATAATTTCTAATACATAAAAAATAACTAAAATTTAAATATTTATATTTACAAAACTTGTGCCATTACATGCACAAAATGAGGAAAGTTTGTTGGAAATATATTTTTAAATCCCCGTTTTCATTTAAATGCCTTTGTTGCTCCCAATTTCATTTAAACACTTCAATAAAAATAAAAAATAAAAAAATAAAAATAAAAATCCAAAAATTATACGTAGCCTAGTAAAGGATGTCGTAATGTTAAAATATAATTTCATTATTAGGATCTAAGCTGTAATTTTCATTTTAATAAACATAATCTAAAACCCTCGTCAAAGCCTTATTTTCAGGCTAGAGGAGCGGCAGAGAAAGCGATGAAAAAGTGGTAGGGAAAGCAGTCAAAAAATGGTGAAAAATGATGGACGACTGAGATTTGTTTCACTGTCAACCAAGGCCTCTTGTTATGTTTCAACAGTTGAAGGAGAAAATGAACTTGGAAAGTTCATATAGGGACACGCTTTTGGCGTAATTATTGGGCAATCGCCATGAGAGCATTATTTTTCTCACAAGCTTTATGGGAGCTTATAGAAAATGGTTACCCAAAACTAGTTGATGCAACAGCATATAATGCATTAACTCAAGCATAAAAGGAGTTATTAAGAGTTAATAAGAAGAAGGATTCAAAAACCCTCATTTTTATCCTCAAAGGAGTGCATGAGAGCATTTTTCCAAGAATTGCAGCAGAAAAAAAGTCCAAAAAAGAATGGGATATACTTCAAACAGCCTATCAAGGTATGGCAAAAGTTAAATAGCCTATCAAGGTATGGAAAATGTTAAGACAACTAAGCTACAAATGTTGAGAAGAGATTTTGAAACAATTTACATGAAGGGTAATGAATGAGTAGACTCATTCTTCACTCAAATTATTGGACTGGTAAATCAAATCAGATCTCATGGGGATACACTTGAAAATAGGAGAGTGGTTGAAAATATTTTAAGGATTTTATCCACAAGGTTTGAATCCGTAGTTGTGGCCATTGAAGAAAAAAAGAACCTTTCAAAATTTTCAGTTGATGAGCTCCATGCATCTCTAATTTCTCATGAGCATAGGTTAAGCAGGTCAACAAACTCATCATTGGACCATGCATTCAAATCACAAGCTTCAATCAACTATGGTAGAGGCAGGGAAGATCAAATTTTAGAGGAAGAGGAAGAAATTCATATAGAGGTGGAAGAAGCAGCCCATCAAGCTCAATTAAAAGAGGTAGCAACCAAAACTCAAGTCCATACTCATCTCAAAATCAGCCTCAAGACCAAATGTATGACAAATCTCAAGTCCAATGACACTATTGCAAAAAATATGGGCATTATTTGAATGAATGTAGAAAGAAACAATATGATTCTAGACAACAAAATACAAATTTCACAAAAAAAAATCAAAACCAAAAATCATAACAAAGCACTACGTTTTTGGCATGCAATATTGCATAAGCAAATGAAAAAGATGTATGGTTTTCAGACTTAGGTTGCAACAATCATGTGACAAGGAATTTAGAAATGTTTTCTAGTTTGGATGAGAGTGTAAAATTAAATGTAATATTGGGCAATGAAAACAAAGTAGAAGTCAAATGAAAAGGGAATATCAACAGTCTAACTAAGAAGGGGGAGAAATTTTTTATTTCTGATGTGTATTTTGTTCTTGGGTTAAAACATAATCTAATGAGTATTGGGCAGCTTGTTCAAAAAGGGTATAGAGTATTTTTCAAAAAAAACAAATGCACAATTTTAGATAAATATCCAAACAATCATCTCATAGCAAGAGTCCAAATGAGCAACAATAGGATGTTTCCCTTAAGGTTAAAACAAGATTTGAAGGGAGAATTCGCTCAAGGAACCCCTTCAACAAACTCACAAGAGGGTGAAGAGAAAACTATAGCAGTTACTCAAGTGATCCTTCAAGCAGAAAGAAAAGATGAAAATTGGCTTTGGCATCTAAGATTTGGGCACTTAAAAGGCTAACATTCACAGCTATTTCATGATTTTTTGAGCTACAAAGTCTTCACATACACCCCTGGTTCACATTCCAAAGATATGCACGTATGCAAAAAACCCCATATGTCACTCATCGAAAAAACAAAGAGACTCATTTGCAAGCAATGTCAAATTCCAACTCTTAAACACCTAAAGTACAATTCAACTACTACAGGTATCTGGATTTCTTATTTAATTCATTACCAATCTAATAATTTGTATTGAATTTCAAATTCAACATTCTCTTTTATATTAGTTGTTATTCAAATACTAAACAAATCTACTCTTTATTATGGATACATTGGAGTTCAAAGTTACCGTGTGACAAAATGCAACAAAATATCAAATATGTTTATACCATTGTAATCAATTGCATACATTCTTATAATTGCAATTAAACATTCCATGAAAACAATGGACTTTCAAAATTGTATATATGTATCCTAGTTTTTACATTTTTATATCAAATCAAGTCGAGATCCCTTTCATTTGCATACTATTTCCATTTTAATTTTTCCATGTCTTGCTTTTATAAGTTATATACACAAATTCAAATACAGCCATACAATTATTCGACGTACACCATTGTACACTTAAAGTGCAATAGCTAGTTTTTATTTAATTTGAAGTCTATTTAATACATGTGTTGTAATTAAATAATATATTAATAAGTGATATATTTTTATTATTTGACTTAATTAATGACTTTATCTTTACTTATTTTTATTTTACTTTTATTTATTTTATTTTGTGATTTTGGTTAATTTGGTTAAAATCTTCAATTTGTATTCTTATTTGGAAGGTTGAAGATGCTCCCTAGTTGATTGGTAATAATTCTTTCATAGCTCTCAATTTTTTTGAAGTTGTTGCTAGAGCTCTAGCTCCAAGATAGATCAAATAAGAGTTTCATTAGATTTTAATATTGATGTTTTTATGTCTATAGCATCTATTAACTTTTAGACTTTTAGTTCTTAATTTTATTTTTTGGTTATTGCAAGGTTTTATGGAGTTTTATTTTTCTTTTTTAATGAATATATTTTTATTTTATTCTATTGATTAAAAGATAGAACAATATTTACAAAGGGGGGAGTGGTAACTTAGAGACACATCCACAAAGTCTAAAAGAACATTACTTGCTTTTTCTTATTTTCATAATTAAAATATACATAATACTTTTTTATGTTCAATATAAATGAATGTGACCACATGATCACATTTTTTTTAAATAAAAGACGGGTAAAAAATTTATTGAATCATAAAGGCATTACAAAGCAGTAAGAAACACACCCACCAGGGGCACAATCAAAACTGAGAACTAAGTAACACCCAAAAAGCTCCTCATATCCTCCATAACCCAATCTTCAAGAATAAGGGCCAAATCATCAGGAAGGTTGCCCCAATCATCCACATTCCAAGTCCCCATCTGCTCAGATGCCCACCTCACCAAACCATCCGCCACCTTATTCCACTCTTGTGGAACATGACAAAAAAAAGAATCTAAAGCATTTCTCAACGAAACAATTTGTTTGGTCATTATTGCAAGTTTCTAGTTCACCTCCTCAAATTGTATCTTATTCAACATATCAATAACAAGCTAAGAATTAGTTTCACAAAAAATCCACCTCCAACCAAGGGTGCAAGCACGCTCTAATTCCAAAAGAATAGATATAGCCTCCATGATATTATTAGTATGTTGGCCTCTATATATAGAGAAGAAAAAGATTACCAACCCCAAACTGTCCCTACCAATGCCACCAATTCCAACATGCCCAGGATTACCTCTGGAAGATCCATTAGAATTGATTTTCAAATCCCCCACAACAGGAGGACACAAGTGACCAATACGACAGACCCTCACTCTCCCATGCCCATGTTGAACAGTCATCAAATTTTTCCATCCACCCACAGAGATACCCATGGCATCAACAACATCATAATCACCATAAACAATGGGAACATAAAGATCACACTTAGCAACCAAAGTTTCCTGTAGACCCCCAAAAATCCTCAACCAGAGTTGACCAACAAGTAGCTTCTTGTCCAAAAACATTATATGGTTGCACTCCAACCAAATATTCCAAATTATCAAACTAGGGCCAATGATCCAAGCTATGAGAAGAAACGAGGTTTTTATAGGGGGAGACCCCTGACTCCTCCAAAATTTCTCCAAAGAAGAAGCATGTCTACACAGTATATGCCAGAGATTCCACTAGAAATTCCAAATAAATTTCTCAAAACACTAAAAGAAGAGATGGGGATGCACTCCTCATGCCCAACACACAGAACACACATAGAGGGCCCCTGAAACCCATGCTTCCAAAGGTTCTCCCAGGTAAGGAACCTTCCTTGCATTACTAACCAAGAGAAGAAGTTACACTTAGGCCAAGCAAACTTATTCCAAACCTATCTCCACCATGAGACCTCTAGGCTCCCAAACATCTGATTATCAAGAACTTGATAGCCTGAGGCAACATTAAATTTACCTTTTAGATCAGGATCCCAAGCCAACACATCTCTCCCAGGAAACCACATGATCACATTTACCTATGTATTTTTCATTAAATTGATAAAGTATAATATTATAAAATAAAATGATAAAAAAATATAAATAAGAAATATTTTAATAAATTGAAAATTTAAAAGTAACAAAATTGTGAAGTGTGTGGGGTGATGAAATGCATGAAGGAGAGGTGTCTTTCTGAATATCTTTGTTGTCAGGACTGCACTTGTTTTTGTAAGAACATGTCCAAATAATAAAATATCAACAACAAACAAGGAAAAAATAGAGCATTAAATAGTGAGAAATGGCTAAAATAAATTATATTGATCTAACTTGCTTACATACAATCCAACAACTTACCTCAATAGTAGTGTTGCTCACAATGGATAGCCTCATATTTATACTTGAGGCCTCTATGATCTAGAAACTTCTAATGTTCTAGATATCTCTAAAACTCGAATGTTCTTTTTCCTTGAACAACTTCTAGTAGCTTCTATCTTCTAGAAGATTCTAGCCCTTCTAGAAGATTCTAGTTCTTCTAGAAACATCTTGTAACTTTTCTAGACAATCTTATTCCTTAACATCCCTCCTTAAGATTGGATATAATTTTACAAAGATACAATGAAAAGGGGAAGATACAAATGAGAGTAAGATACAAAGGAGAGGGCAACATTATACTACCACCCCCCCTTAGTGTTCAACTCTAACATACCAAGCATTTTTCACAATTTCAAGAATTTGGCTTCAGTCATGTACTCTTAATAAATACATCAGTTGTTTGTTCTTCACTTGGACAATATTATAGATTGACAATATTTTCTTGAACAAGATCTCGTATGTAGTGAACATCAAGCTCAATATGTATTGTTTTGGCATGAAAGAATAGATTGTTGGCAACCTGTATGGTACTTTGATTGTCATATTAAAGTACAAAGTAGTACTAGAACTTTGGGAAAAACCAAGCTCAAATAGAAGATTTCAAATCCAAACTGCTTCCTTTTCTACTTCTTTTGATGCTCTATATTTTGCTTCACATGAAGACAATGATATAGTAGTTTTCCTTTTGCCGCTTCATTTAATAGGACTTGATTTAAGCTGAAAAACATAACTGCCAGTAGATTTTTTGTCATCTATATTACCTCCCCAATCCAAATCTATAAATCCAACCAAAGAAATTGAGGAATTTTAGACATGGTGGATTCCATAGTGTATTGTTCCACGAAAATACCACATTATCCTTTTTGCAACCAACCAATGACTTTTTTAAGGTTCCTACATAAATCTTGATACTTGA
>VDFB02299218.1:0-31595 GCA_007258455.2 Sequoia sempervirens | reverse complement strand
CATGTTGGCTTTTTTCCCCTACACATTTCTTTATTTAGAGCATATTTAGATAGTTAGTTTTAGTTTTAATAATAGTTAACAAACTTTTTTCACCATTTAGCTGCCAATCATCTTTGCAAGATCTTACCCTGGAAAGTTTAAGTTTGTTATGTCAGTTACTATAAAATTTCACTCCTGCAATTTTAAAAACATGAGTAGTTTATAAGAACCATTATATTCTACTCTTTTGAATTAAATTTTGACTATCAAAACTTAGAGATCTAGAAAAACTAATAATAATATGGAAAAATGTAACATTACAAAATGAACAAGTAACACCAATGTATTGAATAGTTAAAACTTATATATATATACATAATTTAAATTATTTTAAACACGGAGAGTGTAAAAAAATTTCCTCTTCTAAATAGAGCTCTTCATTTTCAACACCTAGGACTCTTCACAATCTTGACACTACCCCATCTTCACCTCCCTAGTTAAAAAATTCCCTCTCCCAAAAGAGAAAAATGACACCTATTACTTTGTTAGAAGAAGATGTAGTGGGGAATCTATTATAGAGAACCCCTAAATTCAAGAAATTGAAAACTACATCTAGTTTTAAATTGAAGATGAGACCTCCTGATATCTGATTATGGAAGTTGCCCAACCTTAAGTATAAAAAGGATCCCAATTATGCTACCATAGAAGATCACAATATAACTAAAGTGGATTTAGGTCCACCCAGTAGGGATGGAGATATTCATAATTTTCAGGTTACAACCTCTAGATTGGTGGAAAGAATAGAAAAGGATAAACATGACAAAGATGAGTTATAGAACTCAATTGCACTCCTTTCAAATTGCCTTAGAACCTTGATAGATCCCTCTCCTCAACCTCTTAGCTAGGAAAGTCTTTCCTTTGATCCTAATTTTGTGGTTGGGAAGGCAATGATGAGTAGAATTTAGAAAGATAGTTATTATGGAAAGGTTGCTCAGAGTTGGGTGCTAGAGATTAAAATAAAAGGGCCTCCTTTTATTGAGAAATTTTAAAATGTGTATGATGAATTTATGTTATTAAGAAACTCAATTAAGTCTAAGTTGGTTAACTATAAGTAGTGATAGTCACATTGGTAAAAAATTGACCGTGAGTTGGCTGAAATCATTGCAATGGGTATGGGGAAAGTTGCTTAAGAAAATATTATTTCATCCAAAGAATATTCTCAAGTTTTTATGTGGAGAACAAGTATAGAGTGAAATATTTAAATCATAAAATTGAATTTCTTGGAATAGACAAAGTTGATGAAGGAATTTAATCATCTTAGTAATAATTTCACAAAGAAATTATCTGATTTCAGATGCTAGATAATGAAGGATGACAATCAAGGTCTTGCTACACTTGAAGAGCTAAAATACTTCTTTAAAGAAGTTAATACCTTATTAGAGGAATAGGTGTTTGATAAAGAAGCATTAAATAAATTGGATAGGATTGATCTTCAACTTTATCATGGCATGAAGACTCTCATGTTCTCATAACACGTAAGATGGAGGTCATCCGTACCAATTAAGCTACATGGAAATTGAGAACAAGGAACGTAACTGTTCCACAAATAATGAAAATTCCCATTATCATACTGGCTTTCAAAGATTATTAGGTATGTGTGGTAGCTACCCAACAAGCACCGCTAGAAGGAGAAACTCCTATCGATTCGTATGCCCAACTTCCCTAGCAATAAATTGTCTCTTGATTTCTCAAGCTTTATCTTTTATTTAATGATGTTAGAATTGGTTATTGTGATTATTTCAAGGATCAGTTACTTTTAGTTATTTCAAGACTTTGGTGATAGCTATGTTGCAAAAAAACTATAAATATGCTTTATTTTAACATTGCAAGAGTCTAAAATTTTGATCCCCCTTGCACTGTGATGCACAAGTGAGAATCGATCTTATTTGAAGGATCAAATTTTGTAGTTTTGATTATCTTGTTGTAGATGTTTATTGTCAATGTGTAATGAATTATGAATGAAATGCTAATGTTTATGAATAATTATGTGAGCTTAGATAAGCATTTGAATATTCCTTCCCTATGAGGATGTGGTGTTCTTTGGTGTCTTGTTCATTTACTTGTAGCAAATGTTGAGATTGCATAGAGTCAAGCCATCTTTCGTAAACGATCTTATGAAGCAACCATGTCTTACCTCTGTACTTCCACTGAGGCCTTGGTGGCTAACCCATTTTCCCCTTCTCTGCAAGTCAAGGTTGCGGAGTTAAGGCATAAAAAAAGTTAATAAAAACTATGCTACTAGAGGAGTGCAAATCAAGGCCAAGCTTCACTGGCTTAAAATTAGAGATCATACCTCAAAAGAATTTTTCTTGGCTCTTTGAGCCAGGAACTCATCTCCTGGTATCAAATGGATCAAAGATGGCAATGTTGTGCTTTCCAAATTTCCTGACATTCTCCAAGATTTTGTTAGGCATTATGAACAGGTGTTCATAGCTCAAGAGTACACTTCAGAGTGACATTAAGCGATTTAGGATTGTCTTGTTGTTGTGCCAAATAGGCTCTCCTCACCCTAGAAATCCTTCTATAAGCAATTGCTAAAAATTGAAGATCTTAAAGAAGCTGTCAGCACTATGGCCAATGATAAGGCCCCGAGAATTGATGGTTTCCTATGTGAATTTTACAAATCCCTTTGGGACTATGTTGGGAAAGATCTACATAAGGTTTACCTTGAAGCTTTTCATTCTAAAACTTTAGGGAATCTTATTAATAAAGGAAATATTAAATTCATACATAAATTTAGTGATCCCAAGGATATCTATAACTAGAGGCCCATCACACTCCTCAATTTCTCTTACAAAATCATTGCCAAAGCCCTTCCTTTGAAAATCTACCATCTTTTGCCTCAGATTGTGCACCCAAAACATACTGGATTCATTAAGTCCAAGTTCATCTTAATAGACAACATTATTAATGTTTGGGAAGGTATCTAGAATGGGAGAGATGCTCGAATCAAAAAGCTATCTTTATTAAAATTAAATTTGCTAAAGCTTATGATCTCATTGAATGGCCTTTCATAATTACCATGTTGTCCGCCCTGCGTATTTTTCCTCAATTCATACACGCTATGTAAATTTTTTTCTCTATCGCCTCTACGTGCATCATCATTAATGGCTGCCAGTCCCCTTCCTTTGGTTTTTTTCGTTCCATTCGCTAGGGTTTCCCACTTGCCCCCTCACTTTATGTTCCTACTACTGAGGATTTTGGGTATTTGTTGGCTCATGTTGTTTCCCAAAGGTAGGTTCATGGATTTTCTTTGCCTGATTCACCAACCTAGCTAGTCAATGGCCACTTCACTGATGATTATTTTCTCACTTTATTAGAGGAGGAAAATAATTTCAAAGATGCTCTTGATTACCTTGAGAATTTCTGCCTAGCTTTTGGTTCCACAATTAAGTGGCACAAAAACTTGTGCTACAAATAATTTGTCCTACCCAACCCTCACTAGATTCAACATTATGGCTGGAAGTGAAATTCTCCTGGTGAAATATTTTGATTTTGAGGAATTCCTTTTACCTTTCAGGCTTCTTTCGTTGATCTTTGACAAGCGGTTCTTTCTCAGATTGAGTAGAAACTTGCTTTCTAGATAACCGAGCCACTTGCTCTGGCTGGTAAATTCCAGATTTTCTCAAAGGTGCTAGTAGTGAATCATGTATATTATTCTTCTTGCTAGCCCTCTTCAAAGGCCTCATATGCTAAACTAGAAAAAAAATTGCATGATTTTCTATGGGCCTCTTCTTAGACCCATTGAGGGTTTCACCGTGTTGCTTGGGAGTTTTACTACCTACCTAGAGACTCTAGTGGGCTTTTCCTTCTCTCCACTCAGTGGCAAGGGATTTGTGTCAAGTGGATTATCAGAGCGCTTGCTAGTGATGAGGCATGGAAAATCCTCCTCAAGCATTGTATTTAGTCTGTCTTTCCTATACACAGACCTTATTGGAAGGGAATTGGCTTTCAAACCCTCTTGGTTATGAGGAAACCAATCCAGATTGTGGAAATTTTGTGGCCAAGATCATTTGGAGAGCCTAGCAAGTGGTTAATCCTTGGCTTCACCAGTCTAGCTTTGGATTTCGTGATGGGCTCTTGCTTAATCAATAGAATGTGTGGTGGTCACCTCTATTTGCCAATGTTGGTTGACCCTTGGCCAAGCTTCCCTGCCTTAAGGTCTTAGATTTCACAAGAAGGGTATCCCTAGACCATTTTGCACTTATTTCACAGACCCACAATGCATATTTTTCCTTAAGAGGTTTTCCATGCCCAATATGGTTTTCAAAACCATGATCATGAAACCTATGATAGTATAGTGAATCTTGTGAGATGGGGTTAGAAATAAAATAGCATAGATAAAGTGACAACCAACACTACTAAGCTATTAAACCACATCAACAAGAGAATACAAAAAAAAATGGAGATATCAAAATGAAAGAAAACAAAATAAAGCACTTCCCATATTGTAGTTGATTCCTTCTCTTGCTCTCCTTCTTCTTGTTATGCAAATTTTCCCTCAAATTTGTTGAAATACTTGTGCAAATACCTGCAAATTATAAGTAGAAAGTTGGAGAAGAATAGTTGTTAAGCTAAAAATGGAGAAGGAAGGTTGCTTTTATAGACAACCCTTCGAATAAACGGCTGAGATTAATCCTCTAGAAGGATTCCAAGATCAATGGTCTAGAATTGATGCACCAAGAATATGCTATTCTTGGAGGAATCATGGAAGACAGACATGTAGGGACACGTAGGCTATGACATACATGCAGGGACATGCAAGCTATGACAGGCATGCAGGGACATGCAGGCTATGAAAGACATGCAAGGACATGTAGGCTATGACAAACATGTAGGGACATGCAGGCTATGACATGAAATAATGACAAGGTATCTTTGACCAAGTGGAGGTGCATAAATAATTTATTCAAAATGGAGGAAAATGACAAGTGGCAAATAAATAATTTATCCAAATTATTTATTTAAATAAAATGACAAAAGGACCATTTAATTAAATTAATCAATTTAATTAAATGGGGAGGTGGAAATTAGACATGGATAATTAATTTGAATTATTTATCCAAAAGAGAGGAATGAAACACAATTAAATAATTTTGACAATTATTTAATTACAGAAGAATAAAAGGTCAAATAATGATTATTATTATTATCTGAGTATAGATGAAAGATAAATAATTAAATAAAAAATGATTTATTTTTAAATTATTGAAGAAAGGGATATATTAGAGACGCAATTAAATAATTTTAATTGATCAAGATAGAATAAAGATGAGAAGGTGAATTAATTAAATAATTGTCAAAATTATTTAATTAATAGAGGAATGCGGTCAAACTTAATTGAATAATTAAAATTATTCAATTATCGAAGGACAATGACCAAGAAAAATGATGCTCAGAGACTTAGGACATTTTTCAGTGTCTACATTTTTCCCCTCTTTGACATAATGCAGTTCATCACATTGTGTCAAAGAAATTTAATTATGAAATATGCCCCAGTGATAGCAGGGTACGGGTATGCCCAAGTGAAAGAAGAATGACAAGGAGGGTTGTGTATTCCCCCTTGAGAGGACAAGTGAGTTCAAAGAACATGAATGTGCTCTCGAAATGGATGATAGGACTTAGAGGATGAAGGATAGAAGAAATGTTAACTTGGAATGTGATGGATATTAGTGTGGAAGAGAAAGGAGGATGAAGATGGAAAGCTAGACAAGAAATGATAAGGGAACCAACTTTCATGCTTACATTTTTATATTTATCATCATTGGGCAGATTATTATAATGGCCAACAAACACCATGATATGAGATAGACCAAGGTGTGCAAGGTTGTACCATCACATGAGACAAGCAGTCACATACAAGGATGATCATGGCTCATACTAAGAGAGTGATTGTCCCGGTCTTTTTGTAATAATCAACCAAAAATAGTAAAGACAGCCAAGACAAATCATGAAATGTCATTGCTCCTCTAAATCCTGTTGTCAGGACATCCTCGAGGAACTAGCATCATGATTGCCAAAAGACAAAACAAGCATCATAAAATTAAATTCCAAGAGCTTGTCAAGTGTCTGAATGCCAAAATGTCAAGTTTGTCAAGTTTGTCAAGTGTGGTGGAATGTCGGATGTCTTGGTGTCAAAATTCCAGGGTTGACGATATGAAGAAGTTGGATTGGTGTCTAGTTTAGGATGAACACATCCTAAATGATGCTGAGATGTCAGATTCAGAAAGGACACATTTTGAATGACGTCGATGCTAGAGTGATACCAAATTCGGGAAAGACACATCCCGAATGAGGTCCATGTCAAGATGTCAAATTGATGTCAAGTTCAAGAAGGACACATCCTGAACAATGTCGATGTCAAAATTAAGTTTAGGAAGGACACATCCCAAATGATGTCGATGTCAAGATTGTCAAATTTAGGAAGGACACATCCTGAATGATGTCGATATCAAGAGGAATGTATCTCAAATGTTGTGAGAATCCTCAAAATTCTAGATGACTGTGATGATGCCTAAGAAGGAAACATCCTATGGCATGATTAAATGATGGGCTACCCTTCAGAAGGATACATCTGTAGAGTAAGCAAGATTTGACTAGTTTGACTAAGTTTGACTAATTTTGATATGCCAAGATGATTGTCGTGCTTGATTGATAGATTGCAGAAGTTCGCTTGGGTAAATTGTTCGTTCAAATTTTGACAAAGATCAATATAAATTTAAAGACTATTTCATGTGTGTGAGAAAATAGTGTAATGAACCCTAATGGACTGACCTAGTGTGGCCTCGGGGGCTCATCGACAGACGGCCTTGCCTACATCATACACTTAGAGATCTTGTAGTTCGACACGACCAATGACTTTGTCTTATTGACCAAAGATTGAGTCATGACTTATTTTGACAAACCCAATAGGACTGACCGAATGTCTTGGGGGCTCGAAGATGAGCCTTGCTTATGTAGCAAATGCACAGAGATGACATAGTTCGACAATGACAAAGACTAATCAAGACTTGAATTGATGTGATTGTGTTAACTGACATGACTCCATTTTTTGGAATTTTTGTATTTTCTTCAAGACATTTTTCAATTTTTAGGTCTTTTTTTAGGACATTTTATGATTTTTAGGTTTTATTTTAGGACATTTTAGGATTTTTAGGATCACGTGCGGTACCCACTGCAGTCTCATGATAAAAATTTTCCCCTAGTCAAGTTGAGAATGAGTCAGGCAAAATGGAATGTAAAGAAAAGGCATGACTAATATGGATAGTGGATAGTATGCAAGACTTGATTTCTACCATTGTTAGCCATGAACGGAAATGTCATGTTGTCGGGGTGAAGTTTTATGACGAACATTGGAAAAGAATATGTTTATTAGGGGCCAAGGTAGATAGAGTGGCAGTAGATGGCACAGCAATGACTGACTACACATGACGCCTATTTTCCAGGTTTTCACCATGGTACTTATCCAAAGCGCTAGTTTACCAGGTTTTCACTATTGGACGAATTATTTCTCTTTATTTTTGTCATCATCATTTTTATTTTATTTTTATATTTTTGTTGTCTGGAGGACACCTATCTGCCAAGTTTTCATCAAGGTGATGATTTTTTGTATTTTTCATTTTTTTTATATTTTTTTAGGACTTTTTACCTAGCTCTCTGAAGCTAGGTATAAAATTGATAAATGACAAATCCATGGACTTCCTTGATGATGCCCTAATCTTGTGTGGATGACCATGCTGGATGAAAGGACCTGATCGGGATGAGGAGAATGAGTGGTAGATATGAAGGATGATAGATGTGATGAATGAAAGAGGCTATGGTAGGATCTCTAATGTACAACACACTATGTGGGCCATCAGGCCTCAGCCAAAAAGGAGCTTAGGCAACCAACGAGCTAAAGTACAAGAAGGAGTTGTCATCAAAGATACATTGAAATACATCGCCAATGGAGGGATATGATGGATATGTGAACATGGATGGATGGAACAGAGTATATGGTATGAGTGAGAGTGACATGGATATAGACCTTGGATCAACAGGCGCTTTGTTTGAATTTTTTCCTTGATAGATGCCCCCAGTCATTTTTGATGGAGAGGCATACTTTGAGATCTACTTTTTCTCATTTTCACTTTTGAATTTTATTTATGTCTTGTCTGATAGCTTTTTATTTTGGCTATGGGACTTGTCTTGATCTTCTTTTCTTTCTCTTGATTTTTGATCTCCTTTTAAAGATATCTCGTGCATTGGAGCTTTTCCTTTATTCTTTTCTTGAGCTATGATTTTTTGATCCATGCCTATGATGCGAGTGGATGTGTGTGAAATGGGGGAAGTAGGTGAAGTGAAAGGAATGTTTAGTGGATGAATGGGAGTGGCGATGCCATTAATGGAATCTTTTGGACTATCCTTTTCTGTATTGTTAACATCAAAGGAGGCTTGCACATCCTTAATGACTTGGAAAGATGACTTAGTAGAGAGGACAATAGGAGATTCATATCCTAGCCCAAGGTAGGTGGGATGGAAGGATGATGATTGAATATCCTCAACAGGGTCATGCTCAAAGAGTGGATTATCATAAATTTCTTGGTCAAACAAGGGGTTATAATAGATATGAAAAGCTTGAGAGGAAGTAGATATGACAAAGGTCGATGTGTCATCAGGGTCCTGAAAGGTTTCAATCCAAGCACGACCATCCTTTTGTGTTCCTTCTGTAACTATCTTGACATCAACATTCAAGTTTTGATCTCTATAAGTGGCATTAGCATTGTCATTTGCTGGTAAATTATCCATACGATATTCTCCACATCCCATGTCATGAATTTAGACCTTGGGGTTTGATGGAAGGGTAAATGGAGTGTATAACTCAGTCAATGAAGATGGATCAATGTAGTGAGATGATGTGGCGATGGATGTGGACGTGGAAGGCTTTGCAAATCTTGATGGGTCGATGAATTTGGAAGATGAAGACATTAAGGCTTCACGGTTGATAGGAACTTGACATTCTGAGACACCTCGTAAGTTGGTACAATATTGGAATGGATCGGGGTCTCTATATATAGTAATTTCAGTACCTTCAAAAGGAAATTTCATGCATTGGTGATACGTGGAGAGGACAACTTTCAGTGCGTGGATCCAAGGTCGATCGAGTAAAATGTTGTATGGAAGGTCCAAATCTAGAACTTGAAAAGTGGTGTCAACAATGACTGGCCCAATTCGAATTGGGAGTGTAATTATGGCCCGAGAGGAACGTTCTTCATCATCATATGCCTTGATAACAATGCTTCTTGTGGCATCTATGTAAGCATCAGAAAAGCCTAGTGCCTTGACCAATTTTAAGGAACATATATTCAGTCTCGCTCTGCCATCTACTAAGACTCGTCTAATGTTATGTTTATGAACAAAAACTTTGATATGAAGGGCATCATTATGATTGGATTTGGATGACAAATATTCTTGGTCAGAAAAGGTAATGTGGTGGGGAGTCATGAGATATCCTACCATGGCTTTGAATTGGCTGGCATCAATATCTTGAGGAATAGAGGATTCTTGCAATGTTTTATCTAGGATGGCCTTATGGGCAGGCGAGATGCATAACAACTCAAGGATAGAGATTTGGGCGGGTGTTTTTCCAAGTTGGTCAATAAGATTAAAGTTTTCTTTAGGTTGGGACTGCTTGTTTTGTGGATGTGATTGCGACTGCAAAGTGGACAGGCTAGCTATTATTACCTTTGGTTGTCTAGGGGGAAGAGGGTTGGCTATGGTGACCTTTCTAGCGCGGGTGGTGATATTGCATTCAGGGGCCTTTCTGATGGTGACTGTGCAGACATGTTCATCAATTGTTCTAATGTGATGTATGATAGGTCCCCCAGAATAGTCATATCCAATATGGGCATGGTTGGCTCGACTATTATTATTTGTATTTGACGTAGAAGGGTTTCCAGAACAATGATCCTATAGTGGGTTCTTGTGTATTGTATGATCCACATTAGAAGCAAACTGTGCTCCACCAATTTCAATCATACGCTTTTCAATAAGGTCTTGTACTAGATTTTTCAATTGTTTACAAGAAGAGGTTTTGTGTCCTTTTATTCGGTGATAGTCACAAAATGCGTTATCATCCCACCAAGATGGTTTAAACTACCCAAGGTCGTATGGTTTGGGGTCCTCAAGTGTGATAACACCATTTTGAAGGAATTTCCTGAGAACTTCTTCAATAGGCTCACCCAAGGGAGTGTATGTACATTCTCTAGGGAATTGTTTGGGTTGTCTAGGCTACCTTTGAATTTGATTCTTTTGATTGCCTTGGTTATTATGATTTATCTAGACAACATTAGTAGCATAGGTTTGTGTCATCATCTGTGTGTTTTGTGGTTGTGTCCCTTTTAGAGTAATCATAGGACCCATAGTGTTGACAACCTTAGCATTGACTACACCATCATTGGTGACATGTTTGTTCTTAACCCAATATTTGTTTTTGTCACCAAGAGGAGGGTTTGCATTTGTGTTTTCGGGACCGTATTTTAGTCTTCCTTCAGAAATGAGGGCTTGTTCAACCTGGACACCTCATTCAACTAGGTCCATAAAATTTGTGCAACAATGAACATGCAAGCCATTTTTTAGTGGGCCTAATAACGTTTGTACGAACATGTCAACTTTTTCTTTCTTAGGTATGTCTATATGATAGCGACTTGCTAGGCCCCTCCATTTTTGAATGAATGGTAAAAAGGTTTCACCTGAATCTTCTTGTGTGAGCTAGCATAAGTTGGTAATGGAGGTGTTTGTGTCAATGTTGTATGCATAATTTTTCACGAATTTTTCAGCAAGTTCTTTCCATGACTGTATTCTGGGTTGCAGTGTATAGAACCATTCTAGGGTTGGTCCTACAAGACTTTTAGGAAATAGTCGCATTAGATATGTGTGCTCATGAGCAATATCCACACAACTTGTTACGAACTCTCTAATGTGGTCAAGTGGATTTGTTTTACCCTTGTAGTTATTGAAGTTTAGAGCCATATAACCATGTGGAAATGGTGGCATGTACAAAGTCATATCAAAAGTATATGGACATAAGTTGTATGGAATTTTCATCTTCTTGTCAGAGGTTTTCATATTTTCCATCTATTTTTGAAGTTCATCCACTTTTGCTAGCAAGGCATGTACAATAGGATCATTGGTTGCCTGAAAGTAAGGTATGTTTTGCTGATATTGCCAGCTGTGAGTGGGAATTTATTGTTGAGTATGAATTTGGATGAGTACATGTGGGAATATGTGACCCAGCCATGTTTGTTTGTATTTGAGGTATTTGAAATCCCCAACTCATTTGATTGCCAAAGTTGCACATTTTTTGCATCATTTGAGTTCCTTGTCCTTGTTGAAAGAATTGTCCATTGAGCATGTTGGTGTTTGTTCCTTGGGAGTGTCCATGTGGTGTGTTGATATTTTGTCCTTGTCCATATGGGATGTTAATATTTTGTCCTTGTTCATGTGGGATGTTCATATTTTGTCCTTGTCCATGTGTGATGTTCATATTTTGTCCTTGTCTATGTGGTATATTCATATTTTGTCCTTGTCCATGTGGGATGTTCATATTTTGTCCTTGTCCATGTGGGATATTTAATTGTGATGATGTATTAATGTTGTGTTGAGGACCTTGAATGAAGACTTGTCGTGGGTTTCCTCTAAAGGGATTAAATGATATTCCACCATAAGGATGTGATGAAGATGCCCCCATTGTCATAGATGAAGATCCCATCATAGGGTTTGTGGGATTTGCTCCCATTGATGTGGACCCAATGATTATTCCTATCATTTGTGATGATGATGCGGATGTTGTAGGAATGAACATGGTAGATGTTCCTCCAATAGATGTTGTATTAGTTGAGGTGGAGGTGTTTTGACTTGTGGTGCCACTAGATGTCACATTAATAGTGTTAGTAGCAACTTGTGTGGTGACCACAATGTTATTGCTATTGGAGGAATTGTTTGTGTTTTGATGAGATGTCATGGTTTGTGTTGCATTATCTGGAGGTCTTATGGTACTAATGTCAAAGCCTTTTGGTAATTTTTCCCCTTGGTCCAAAAGCATAGCAAGGTATCGTTCAAGATCATTCAAGACCAATTCTTCTACAAATGAAGATGTTATCTCTCAAAATTTGCACCCTAAAATGAACTATACAAGTTTCAGCAATCTTGGAGAAACATTGGATTCACTTCTATGTGGGAATGTTGGCATGAATTGAAACCTCCGAGTTCTAGGCCAGCTCCTATTTAGATAAACATTTAAATGCACTTAAACTCGAAATGGAAAAGGTGTAAGAAGAAAGCTTAAACAATAAACAACTAAAAAATTTAAAAACTTTTAAGGCGATACACTAGAAATATGTTTATATCTTGTTTAAACAACACACCACAATGAAAATCTGACAACATTAAGTGCATAGGACACAACTTCGGTATATGAGCCACTACATAAAAATGCCTTATAGACAAGTATTAAATTAGTTCCAGACTCTAACTCAGCAAGAAAATATAAAATTCTCACAACTAATCAAGCCTAAACTATATAAAATTTCACAATCTATAATCTTTTCAACTACAAGATCTTCACTTCAGACACCATCTCAAGACATAACATGTAGGATTAAAATAAATCTCAGCATGAAACATCAAACTTAAAATAGGATAAAAGCATACAAAAACGAACTCCAAAGTAGGTCCCAAAAGCTCCTAAATTATCATAAAATAACTATGAGAAAGTCCTTAAAATATCATGAGTTACAAAGGTTGAATAATGCTTTTTCCGCAATCTCTTTTCTTCAAACTCCTTTTATAAAGAGGAAAAAATTCCATATATACAACCCAAAAAACCAAAAGTGTCAGCCTCTACCCTAAGGTTTACTAAAAATGAGTTGGTTCCTGAACACGTCCACCCTCAGATCTTTTGGAAAAAAGTTAATGTTGCATTCAATGTGCATCCCTCATGTCCATGTCAGTGAAGAATCGCTCCAGGGATGGCCTTTTAGATCTTTTGCAACCATCGCATTAACTTCTAGCCTCCATGTCCACCCTTGAACTTCCTTGCAGAGTTTCCTTGAATGTCCTGGAGTATAGTCATTAATATCGATCTACTTTTGCCAGTAGACATCATAGTTGTTACTAAGACTCGCAACTCCTTCCCCTTTGACTTTTCTATTGTTTTAGATCCTTCTGCAAGTTGACCCCCTTGAGAGACAGCATCCAATTTTCATGTTAGATCCCCACACCATTGTTCACCAAGCTAATTGATCACCTTTGATCTCAAAGTAGATCAATGTCATTTATGCTTTGTTGATCTTCCTCACAAGAATAGTCATAGTGGTCAAAATTCCAAGGGTTTACCTTTAGCTTCCTCTGATTGGTTGAACAAACACCACGTAAGCTCTTCAACGGTAAAAAATTCTTCAAACAGAATCACATGTTGGTGAGACACTAGTCGTGTCTCCCTGATGCGATTATACTTCACAACAACAATCGGCATAGCTTAGAACTGTCGGCAAGAGGTCATACCAAGCTGCAAAAAGTTATATCGATATCCAAATTTTTTTCCCAAACTATTGCTATCAGCCAGACATTATAGCGAGTCCTCAAGAATCATATCGTTGTGCTCCTTCGTTGGCAAAACACCCACACTCGGCAAGACATCATTTAGTCGGCAGGAGGTCATACCAGGTTCCCATCAATTACACCAAAGATTGAAACCATCGGTGAGACTCTTTAGTCAGCAAGATGATCTGATATTGAAGATAAACCACTCGGCCAAGAGTCTTACCGATATCCATACACCCTTTTGGCGAGACCACCATGAGTCGGCGAGACATTACCTCAAAGCCCCCCATCTTTCGGCAAGACTCTAGCAAGTCGGCCAGACTTCTCCCCAATGCCGACCATTTTGGTGAGACTCCCATGTGTCAGTGAAACCTTACACCGAAGTCAAAACATTACACCTCAGGCACCATCCTTCAGTGAGACTTCATCGAGTCGGCAAGACATTATGCCAAACTCAGAATCTTTCAGCGAGACCATCCTCAGTCGGTGAGACATTACCCCAAAACCATTTCGTTTCGGCAAGACTCTAGCGAGTCTGCCAGACTTCTCTTGGAGCTCAAAATATTATACCGAAGGAACAATCCTTCAGCGAGATCGCGATCATTCGGCGAGACCTCACACCGAATGCAAAACACTTCCGCAGAATCCCCCTGATGCAACAATCTTATGAACAACCTTTGGTGAGACCACCAATCGTCGGCAAGACATCATGCCAAACCCTTCATCTTTTGGCGAGCTCGGACCATTTCAGGGAGACCACCAATGGTCGGCGAGAGGATACACCGAGACCATTCCACTTTGGCGAGACCTCACCCCATTGGTGATACACTACACCGAAGGCACAACCTTTCGCCAAGACCACCATCTGTCGGTAGGACATCTCCCCGAGCACAGATTCTTTCCCTAACACTAACCTTGTGAACAAGGGTTAGCAAGACCTCCCAAGTGGGGAGATATATAAAAACTTATTGCGACCCAAATGTCTTGGTGACCTGGGTATCTCAAATGAATATAACACAACAGCTAGTTGACAAGACATCCAGCTAGTCTCAGCAACTTTATTCTCTGAGGAGTTTTGTGCCAAATCTGATTAAGGAATGCTTTCCAACAGACTTCCTTGTGAAATAGCATCAAATGAGGACCTTCCCAATGAAAATCGAACACCTGCATGTTGGGCTCAACCCCTATGGGAGCCACATTTAATCCACATGCTGAATTTAAAACATAATTTCCCCTGATTGAGCCCACGGGTGAAAATCAGGTAACATTTTTGGCAACCTTAGCTGGATGTTTGGCTGCTAAACATGAAAACTAGTAACCTAAACTTGTCCATTGGGCATGGAGTCATTAGGAAAACTCAGAAACAGACCTAGGGAAATTTTGTACATGGTTGTAACTGACCTAAGACTTATAGAACAAGATAGGTCCCTGGAAATTTATTGAAACACAGGAAAAAACTGAAATGAAACTATTTACTATGCTGGCACAACACTTAGGGAATGCAACAACAACTAGACTAAAGTGCAACAGTGCTTAACGAATGCATGAAATCTAACCTAAAGCATGTACATGGAGGAACTTATCAAACCTCAAAACAAGGCTTGAGGTGTATCCCATTGACTGGGATAGAAAGCACTTCACCTTTAGTTGTGGCCAGTTGGTAAGCATTGTGTTCTTTGCAGTCTTTGATAATAAATGGACCCATCCACATGTTGTCAAACTTGGTGTGATGGCCCGACCTACTTTTTAGAACATCCCATTTCAACACAAGGTCTCCGACCATGAAATCTCTTGATATAGTTTTCTTATCAAATGTTCTTTTAATCAGGATTTGCTAACATTCCATGTTCTTCATAGCTTTGTTTCTAGTTTCTTCTAACGCCATTAGCTAAGTATATCTTAAGGCAAGTGGATCAGTCTATTCAAACAAGACTAGCTGGCTGGCAATGTCCAAGGCAGGTAACTCAGTAGAAATAGGTAATTTTCTTCTTTACCGTACACCAGCATGTAAGGTGAGTTCCCAATCACCTTCTTAGGGATAATTTTGTCTGCCCAAAGAGCAGTCTTCAGTTTGGCATGCCAATCCCTCTAATTGTTTTGAAGCGTCCTTTTGATAATGTTAATCAGATTTTTATTAGTGGACTCTGCAAGTCCGTTGCCCTGAGGATAATAGTTGGAGCTTGTGTTCAAGTAAATGCCATTCTTCAACGCCCAATCAGCAACCTTCAAACCAACAAATGCTAGGGCATTGCCAGAAATTATAGAATCTGGGACTCCAAATCTGCAAACTTCTTCATAAAATTCTTCCTTTAGAGGAAAAGCTTTTGTCCATTGTGTAAAATAGTCTATTGTGATAATCCACCAATGGCCTGCACTTGAGGGTGGATTAATTGCCACTATGAAGTCAATTCCCCACTTCATAAATGGCTTCTCTATCTGAATTGGTTGTAATGGCAAGGCAGCAAGATTTTCTTTGCCTGAAAACAAGGCACATTTGGAACATCTCCTGATATAAGTATGTGCATCCTTAAACAAATTAGGCCAATAATGGCCTGCTCTTAAAATTTATGTGTTGTTGTCCTTGCAGCATAATGACCTCTAGAAGGTCCGTCATGGAACTCATGTAATATCTAATCCACTTGATCATTATCAACACACCTAAGCAATACTCCATTGTGATCTTTCCTATATAACACATCATCAATCAAGACAAAAGGAATAGACTAAAGTCGATAGTACCTCCTCTTCGTTCTGTTCATATTAGGTGGACATTCCCTAGTTCTCAAGAAATGTGATATCTCCTGCAACCAGCTGGTAGTTTCATTATCTAATGTCCCAACATTAACCAAAATTGAGTCTCATTCACCCTCTATGCTGAAATGTCTTTATTAGCTAGCTGTTGGCATAAACCTTTTCCCCTCACCAACTTGGTGACCTGAATATCCACATCGTACTCCATAACTCTTGTGATCCATCCAACCCATTTTTCATTTAGATTTTTGCTGAGTAAAAATTCTCACACTGGAATGTGCCACTTGTAGATGAATTTTTTTATGAGACAACAGATGTCTAAATTTCTTCAAACTTCTCACAATAGCCAACACATGTTTTTCCACAAAGGTATACTTCTTCTCATAGTCTTCCAAACCCTTGCTGAAAAAAGAAATGGGCTGCTCCAACCCTTCTACATTTTTCTGCACCAAAATTGCAGAAATTACATCAAAACTGCCAAAAGCATACAAGGTAAAATCCTTGCTAAAATTTGGGTTAACTAATGTTGGGGTTGAAGCTAACACCTCCTTGATCAACTGAAAACTATCTTTTGCTTCTCGGGTCCATTTAAACTCTGCATTCTTTTTTAACATAGTTATAAGGGTTTTTAACAAGGCTACTATATCAGGCAGGAACCTTCTGACAAAATTAATATGACCAATGAAACTCTGAAGTCCTTTCTTATGTTGAGGTAAAGGCAGCTCCAAGATTGTTACAACTCTTTCAGGATCCATAGTGATTCCCTTCCTAGATACTACATACCCAAGAAGCCTTCCTTCATTAACAGAGAAAACACATTTCTTGGGATTCAATGATATGCCAAACTCCCGACAACCTTCAAAAATCTGCCTCAAATGGTCAATGTGATATGTTGTCTTCTTGGAATAGACAATGATGTCATCAAGGTATACTAAAACAAACTTATACATTAAGTTGCTAAAAGCCATGTCCATAGCATTTTGGAAGGTTGATCCAACGTTAGACAAACCAAATGGCATTTTCATGTACGCCATTGTGCCTCACTTTGTGGTGAATGCAGTTTTAAATTGATCTTCTTCTTTTACCAAAATCTAGTTATAACTAGAATATCCATCTAATAAAGAAAAATGTTCAGAACCTGAAACACATTGGAGAATCTACTCCCCAGATAGAAGAGGGTGCCTATCCTTTAAAGAATCTTTGTTTAAATCTCTAAAGTCTACGCATAATCTGAGCTCTATTTTTTTCTTCCTGACAGGAACTAGATTTGCAACCCAGCTAGTATGCTTGATGGGCAAGATAATCCCACTTTCTATAAGTCTGAAAAATTCTTTCTACATTAATGGCTCCAATTTGGGATTAACTAGCTTCTGTTTCTGCCTTATGGGTTTGGTTGTTGGCTCCAATTCTATTGTATGCTATGCAAGACGTGGATCAAATCCCTTCAAATCTCCATACTCCCAGGCGAATATGTCAATGAATTCTTGGAATAATTGTAGAAAAGACTGCTTTTCAGTAGCAGTGTTTATTTTTCCTATCTTGAGGCTTCTCTTGGGTGCAATTTCTAAGTCCTCATAATGATTTTGTTGAACTAGTAAATTGGATTTATTACTTTTAGCCTGATCATCAGAGTTGAAAATACTTTCTAAGGTGACCAAACCCTTAGGCAACTTGTTCTTTAATTGTAGTACCTAGTCTCCATACTGCTGTTTGATTTTATCATGATTTGATGCTGCAAACACATCCTCTTCAAGCAGAAATTGCAGAATTTTCTCATCACTCTCAAAGACCTGCTAGTTAACATTGTTATCGGGCACTGAAGGCCTGATAATAACCTTGATGTGCTACTGATTACATTCCTTATGTTGTTCGGAATGTCAAACTGAGCCCCCGCAGCTGCTAACCTATCAGCATGTTGATTCTGATTTCTTGGAATTGAAATGATATTGAAAGCTTCAAAATCCTCTATGAGGTCCCAAACCCTATGCTTATACAATTTAAGAACATCATTTTTAACAAAATTCAGACCTCTAACCTGATTTACTATCAATTCATTATCCCCATGCACCTTTAAACATTTAATTCCATGTTTCCTCGCCCATTCTAGACCTTGAATAAGACCTTCATATTCTGTTGTGTTATTAGTGCATGAAAATGCAAATCTAAACGTTGCATAATATCTTTCAGCTGTTGGGGAAACCAATAATGCACCCCCACCAACACCATGCCTGCTCCTTGAGCTGTCAAAATACATTTCCCAAACTTTGACCTACTAATCACAATCATTCTCTGACCTTTTAACCAAGTTAGGCATTACTACGTCAGCTTCTTGAAACATATAATTACCCATACCAGCATCCGACACCAAGTCACTTTCAGCACTAGAAGTTTGGTCTACTGCCCACTCATCTAAAAGTATATTAGGAATATCATCAATAGTAGTACAAGGGTCAGAGACAGTAGCATGCTCATCTTGTTCAAAAACTATGCAATTGGCATTTATTGCACTAGGTATATAGGGTTCTATATTGTCTTTTGCAAGTAGCTCAGACTTAATGGTTACTTTAGTTCCATACCTAGTATGGAACAACATGTGAGACCAGTCAGACAAAAGGTATCCCCCTATTTTAGTCGTGAACTCTCTTGAGAAACATAACCCAAAATACGGAGGAAAATTTGCTACATAAATGTCTTGGGAAATTGAAAAATTAGGGTAGGCATGCAGTGTTAAGATAGCATCTTTGATAAGACCCATTGTATTAATAGACGAGCCATCCATCTAGACTACTCCTTTCTCTAAAGTTTCATACTTTAAACCTAACTGATCAACTACTTGCTTGGGCATCATAGAATAGGTAGCGCCACTATCTACCATACAATTGTGCACTAATTTTTTTCCAATAATCAATGAAACATAGAACAGAGGAGGTCTCATGTTCTTACCTTGAATCATATATTTCCCTTTGTTACTAGGATTAGCAACTTTCCCTTGATCATCATTAGCCATTACGACCTTTTGGGAAACATCAACAACTTGTTTAGGATTTGTATCTTCAAATAATGCTTTTTTAAGCAGATCAGCCTATCCAGGAATGCTTAAGGAGTCCCACATGGTCATATTCATGTTCATCTTCTTCATAATGTCCACAATGTTGTAAGGTACAGTTAAAGGTACCTTCTAATGTACTTTAGCAACAATCGATTCTATATTCTTGTGAGGCTGCTCACTGATTGGTAAGATAGTAGTTTTTTTTTAGTATATTTGGAATAGGTGTGGATGATGCTTCTATAGTTGTAGGCCCCTTGTTTTTATCAGTTGATTGCTCCACCTCTAGAGCTCTTTTCTTAGCTCGTGTATTGGTTACAATTGTTGAATCACCATTCACACCACAGAACTCTTCACCTTGCCAATTTAAAAATACAGTCTCATTAGAATGTATATCTTATTGTTGTTCAGGTATATTAGCAAGTGCATCTAGTTGTGGACTGACAAAAATTTGGACCATGAGTGCCTGATTAACTACCCCATTTGAGCATGAGGCTGGGTTATGTGCTTGATTACATGAATAACACCATTCATTTTCTGTCACAAAGTTATTATGAGCTGGAACCATATCTTTCACTGGATTTATAGCATTAAGAGGAGCTGGATTATAAGATTGGAATGGTCTCTGATTAACATTTTGCCTCTGATAAGCCCCTTGATAGGGTTGCCTATTTTGTTGATACTGATATCCCTGGTTTTGATAAGACTAACTTGCATTTTGACCTTGTTGTTGGTTCTACTGTTGAAATTTGGCCTTGCCCCTTGATACTATTTCTTCATGCTGATCAACTCATTTCCTATAGTCTGTAAAATACTTTCTATCTTCTACTGACTAGACTTGATCTCTTGCAATTCACTTGATGGTCCTGCAGCTGACACTCCCTGACTCACAGCAATGGGTAATACGGGAACAACAAGGGGCCAAAGATGGCATTTGTAATGGCATATTTGATTGAATCTCGGGGAAGTAGGGCATAGGTGGCCTAGGTGCTATCTTGCCTACTTGAATGAGGTTATTTTTTGCCTTAATAGCTATACTATAAGCCTGAGGTAAAGAAAGACCCCCCATGGACTGTATCATGACTGAGATATCACTATTTAAACTTTTCAAATAGTACAAAAATGCATAATCAGTAGAAGGCCTTACCATAGCATGTATTCTATTCCAAGTCTTTTGAAATCGGATATTGAAATCTATCATTTGTTCTTGTGGGGCTCTTTTAATGGTTGTCAACTGCTCCACCAAAGATAGGTGATTAGATTTTTCCTCAAAAAATCTGGTAAATTCATCACCAAGCTCATCCCACGTTCTTATAGAACCCACCGACAAGCTTCTAAACCATTCCAACACCTTCTTCTTGAAAGATGCAGCCAGCAATCTCATAGCTACATTTTCTTTTGTCACATGATGCACATCACACAATGCTACCACATCTCTGATATGTTCAAAAGGTGTTACTTGTCCTTCTCCAGTAAACTCTAGTAACCCTTTTAACACTGCCAATGGAATGTCATCATGTTGCACTAGATTAAGGGGACTACCCTAGTTGAACGGTACGAAAGTAAAGGCTCTTGGTGCTGCCATTGAGCTAGAATGCATTGGTATGCTTGCTGAAGCGGAACCTGAACTGACTGGTACTGAACTAGAACTTGGTTGAGAAGTATTTGATGCAGCAAAAGTACTTCTTGTTGAACACTTGAAAGCCCCAAATGAGGAGATAGAAAGTTCTGTTCTAAGAGTAGGAGATGTTGAACGCCTAGCTAGAGGGTCTCTTCTTCTTCTCCTTTCATATGAAAATAGTGCCTTGTCACTAACACCAGGTGGTGTTGACTAAACTCTAGGAGAAGGAATAGTCCTTTTGAGAGTTCTCCCTTTTCTTCTTGGAGGAGATAAATGCAAAAACTCTACAAATTTTGAACTTCTGGTTTCTATTTTTCTCATATAAACAAACACATTGATCCTTTTCTCCCCAGCAGAGTCACCAGATATGCTTAAGAAACAACCTCTAAAAGGCTATTAGCTCACTGTCAGAACATCAAAACAGCAAGACTTAAGAATTTTTATTCTGACTCTATCCCACCAGGCGTGCCAAAACTATTATCTCTCAAAATTTGCACCCTAAACTGAACTATATAAGTTTCAACAATCTTGGAGAAACATTGGATTCACTTCTAGGTGGGATTGTTGGAATGAAGTGAAACCTCCGAGTTCTAGGCTGGCTCCTATTCAGATAAACATTTAAATGCACTTAAACTCGAAATGGAAAAGGTGTAAGAAGAAAGCTTAAACAATAAACAACTAAAAACTTTAAAAACTTTTAAGCTGATACACCAGAAATATGTTGATATCTTGTTTAAACAACACACCACAATGAAAATATGACAACACTAAGTGCATAGGACACAACTTCGGTATATGAACAACTGCATAAAAATGCCTTATAGATAGGTATTAAATTAGTTCCAGATTCTAACTTAGCAGGAAAATATAAAATTCTCACAACTAATCAGGCCTAAACTATATAAAATTTCACAATCTATAATCTTTTCAACTGCAAGATCTTCGCTTCAGACACCATCTCAAGACATAACATGTAGGATTAAAATAAATCTTAGCATGAAACATCAAATTGAAAATAGGATAAAAGAATACAAAAGAGAACTCCAAAGTAGGTCCCAAAAGCTCCTGAATTGTCAAAAAATAACTGTGAGGAAGTCCTTAAAATATCATGAGTTACAAAGGCTGAATAATGCTTTTTTCTGCAATATCTTTTCTTCGAACTCCTTTTATAAAGAGGCAAAAATTCCATATATACAACCCAAAAAACCAAAAGTGTCGGCCTCTACCCTAAGGTTTACCAAAAATGAGTCAGTTCCTGAAATTGTCTGCCCTCAGATCTTTTGGAATAAAGTTAATTCTGCATTCATTGTGCATCCCCCGTGTCCATGTCAGTGAAGGATCGCTCCAGGGATGGCCTTTTAGATATTTTGCAACCATCGCATTAACTTCTGGCCTCCGTGTCCACCCTCGAACTTCCTTCCAAAGCTGCCTTGAATGTCCTAGAGTATAGTCATTAATATAGATCTACTTTTTCCAATA
Organism: Sequoia sempervirens; assembly: GCA_007258455.2. Lineage (NCBI taxonomy): Eukaryota > Viridiplantae > Streptophyta > Pinopsida > Cupressales > Cupressaceae > Sequoia > Sequoia sempervirens. Next base: position 9,078 of record VDFB02299218.1, on the reverse strand, counting down.
GACATCACAGTTGTTACTAAGACTCGCAGCTCCTTCCCCTTCGACTTTTCTATTATTTTAGATCCTTCTAAAAGTTGACCCCCTTGAGAGACAGCATCTAATTTTCATGTTAGATCCCCACACCATTGTTCACCAAGCTGATTGATCACCTTCAATCTCAGAGTAGATCGATGTCGTTTATGCTATGTTGATCTTCCTCACAAGAATAGTCACAGCGGTCAAACTTCCAAGGGTTCGCCTTTAGCTTCCTCTGATTGGTTGAAAAAACACCATGTAAGCTCTTCAGCGGTCAAAAATTCTTCAAACAGAATCACATTTTGGTGAGACACTAGCTGTGTCTCCCCGATGCGATTATACTTCACAGCAATAATCGGCATAGCTTAGAACTATCAGCAAGAGGTCATACCGAGCTGCAAAAGTTATATCGATATCCAAAATTGTCGCCCAGACTATTGCTATTGGCCAGACATTATAGCGAGTCCTCAAGAATCATATCATTGTGCTCCTCCATTGGCAAAACACCCGCACTCAGAAAGACATCATTCAGTTGGTAGGAGGTCATAGCAGGTTCCCATTAGTCACACCGAAGATTGAAACCATCGGCGAGACTCTTTAGTCAACAAGACTTCATAATGAAGACAAACCACTCGGCAAGGAGTCTTACCGATATCCATACACCCTTTCGGCAAGACCACCATGAGTCGCTGAGACATTACCTCGAAGCCCCCCATCTTTCGGCGAGACTCCAGCAAGTCAGCCAAACTTCTCCCCGACACCGACCATTTCGGTGAGACTCCCATGTGTCAATGAGACCTTACACCGAAGTCAAAACATTACACCGAAGGAACCATCCTTCAGCGAGACATCATTGAGTTGGCAAGACATTATGTCAAACTCAGAATCTTTCGGTGAGACCATCCTCAGTCGGTGAGACATTACCCCGAAACCATTTCATTTAAGCGGGACTCCAGTGACTCAGCTAGACTTCTCCTTGAGCTCAAAATATTACACAGAAGGCACAATCCTTCAGCGAGACTACGATCATTCGGCAAGACCTCACACCGAACGCAAAACACTTCCCCAGAGTCCCCTCGATGTAACAATCTTATGAAAAACCTCTGGTGAGACCACCAGTCGTCGGCAAGACATCATGCCGAACCCTTCATCTTTTGGCAAGAAGTTACACCGAGACCATTCCACTTCGGCGAGACCTCATCCCATAAGTGAGACACTACACCAAAGGTATAACCGTTCACCGAGACCACCATCTATCGGTAGGACATCTCCCTGAGTGCAGATTCTTTCCCCAATGCTAACCTTCTGAACAAGGGTCGGTGAGACCACCCAAGCGGGGAGATATATAAATATTCATGGTGACCAAAATTTCTTGGCGACCTGGGTATTTCAAATGAATATAACATGACAGCCAGTCGGAAAGACATCTGGCTAGTCTCAACAACTTTATTCTCTGAGGAGTTTTGTGCCAAATCTGATCGAGGCATGCTTTCCAATAGACTTCCTTGTGAAATAGCATCAGATGAGGACCTTCCCAATGAAAACCGAACACCTGCACATTGGGGTCAACTCTTATGGGAGCCACATTTAATCCATGCGCTAAATTTAAAACATAATTTCCCCTGATTGAGCCCGCAGGTAAAAATCGGGTAACAGAAGCTATGTCAGGGTTTTGAGCGGCAACGTCTAAATCCTCAACTAGTACTTGTCCATTTTGGTCTCTTTGTATGAATTGTTCAAAAAGTGGACTTTGAAAGGAATTTGGCATGCTCATGGATGATTATACCTTCAAATTTCAAAATGGGTCATCATAAACCCAGTCATTGGGATTGGTGTTGGTGTTGGTGTTGTTTTCAAAGTCTTGTCCAAAGTCTACCATTTGTCTTTTCTTTCTTTGAAATCTTGTTTCCACCATCAAAGAAATTGCTCAAATGAAGATGATGACAATGCAAGTATGACACTAGTCTATCTTTTTGTCTTTTTGTGTGATAATGGATGACAATGCAAAGAGATGATAATGCAAGTATGCCAAAAGCCAAGGTGACTAGGATGAAAATGTTGACTTGGGTGACAATGTTGATTAGAAAAATGACAATGTGGAATAGGAAAATTGCAAGGTCAAGGTGCAAAATGAGGACTAAGGTGATGAAATTGAATAAAGAGGTAACTAATGTAAATTTTAGGTTCAAAATGACAATTAGGATGAATGATATTTTTAGATTTTTTGGGAATAAAGAATGCAAGGTAGGAACTAAAATGAATGCAATTTGGAGAGAAGAGTACCTAATCACTCTAAGCTTAATCTTTGTTTCGATTTTAGTTACCAAAAGACTTGTTGAAAATGAAAAAGTGACAAGGTCAAGATGACTAATGAGGTTTCCTAACTAGACTGTTGAGTTGGAAATTCTCCCAAAAGGGACAATGACTGAAAATAGGAATGATGACTAAGTCCAAGATAACCTAGGTTCGAAAGCAATGATTTTGCAAATTGTGATAAGGTTGGCCTAACCCAAAGTATGCAAAAATGAAAAGCTATGGTCAAGCTAATGTTGAAAATGATGATTATGAAACCTAATGGATGAAATCAAAAATTTGAAAGTTTAATCCTAAGGTCAAAAATGCAAACAAATGGTTGAATGATAAATATTTTGAGCAATTTCAAAGTTGGTTTCTGATAGAGTCCTCTTAGAAAAAAAATGTTTGACAATAGGCTGAGACTCTTTTTTTTATGTTTTGTTAAAAAGTCTGAGTTGTTTAAGGTCGATTGTTTGTGTCCAGATTTGTGAATGTTGTGTATATTGTTTGAAAATCTAGAAAGCACTTGACAAGCACAATGTTTTAGTGTAAGCAAACACACGTAAGACAAGCACGATCCTAATAGGCCAAGGGTTTGTATACTTTGCATAGCCCACTGATATACCCCGAATTGGTGTTGAACACCTCTCCTTCTCGAGAGCAAATAGCTTAGAAGTTTGGTGGCACTAGCTCCCCTCCACGACACTCACTTCTATGGGCACACCAACTTCAGATTCTTGGATAGTCACTTCCCAAAAACTACTATCTCTACTCAAGGGAGTCAATAGTGAGTATCTTCGAGCATGATACTGTACCCTGCACTATACCAAGCAAAGACTGAAAATGGTTGGCTTCTAAAACAATAGGTGTCTAGTTAGGGCATCTGTTTGAGTGGCCACACATGGGGTGAGAGATTAATCACCAATTAGGTGGCACTCTAGCCTGAAGAGTTTACACTCAACAGTGTTTATGGGAGTACTACTCCTTCCGTGTGACACATCCGCCCATTTCTAAAAATAATAACCATTTATCTTAAACCTAGGATCACTTGAAAGCGCAATGGGAGAGGATACTTCGATTATTAAGTCATGAGGGTGAAAAAAAATAAGGTGGGTCTGGTTTTCTGATTACCTAGTTTTCACAAGCTGAAAGCATAATCACCCACCACCTTCAAGCACAGTCAGACAGAATCAAGCACATGTTCATTTTAATGCACCAATGGAAGTGTTTTCTAAACTATAAATCGCAAACACATTGTTTGAGAAATGAGTCTTCGACTAATGGAGTTGCAAAACCACAAGTTAGTAGTTTCATAAATGTCTTGGACCAACGAGAAAGCTACAAAAAAAACTAAGTTAGGACAAGAGATTAAAAACCAAACTAAAACTTAAAAGTCAGTAAATAACTAAACTAAAAAATGAAGAGAATAAATTAAACTAAGAAAAAGAAATTAAAGAAAACTAAAAACTAAGAGCTCAATTTTTTTGTTGCTAAAAAAAAAGCAGTTTTTGGGAGCCCCACTCCAAAGCCACATGCTACAAACAGAAGATTATTAAACCAAAAAAAACTTGAATGAAAACAACAAACTAAAATAGTGATAACTTTATCAAAACTAACAAAATTTTAAACCATAGATATCTATGGAAAGCTAAGACATAGACCTTCAAAACTCAGAAATTTTTTTGCAAAATCTTGCAAGACAAAAGTGTTATAAAGAAAAGAAAATTCGGGTTTTAACAACTAAATTTTAAAAAGTTGTGATCACTAAAATGGCCATAACTTTCTCAAATATTAACAAAATTTTAAACTGTTTGAAGTTCTGGAAAGCTGAGAATGAGGCCTACAAAACCAAAATAATAGTTTTAAAATATTTTATGCGCCCATTTTTCTGTGCTCAAAAGAAGATGACAGAATTTAGTATGAATTTTTGGCTGTAACCTGCAAAATAGCAAAAATAAAAAAGAAAACACAAATTTCTCTACAAAATTACGGGTTCACCAATGTGAGATGGGGTTAGAAATAAAATATCATAGATAAAATGACAGCCAACACTACTAATCTATTAAACCACATCAATAAGAGAATACAAACAAAATGGAGATATCAAAATGAAAGCAAACAAAATAAAGCACTCCCCATATTGTAGTTGATTCCTTCTCTTGCTCTCCTTCTTCTTGTTATGCAACTTTTCCCTCATATTTTTTGAAATACTTGTATAAATACTTGCAAATTGTAAGTAGAAAGTTGGAGAAGAATAGTTGTTAAGCTGAAAATGGAGAAGGAAGGTTGCTTTTATAGACAACCCTTTGAATGGATGATTGAGATTAATCCTCTAGAAGAATTCCAAGATCAATGGTCCAAAATTGATGTACCAAGAATATGCTATTCTTGGAGGAATCATAACAGACAGACAGACATGCAGGGACATGCAAGCTATGACAGACATGCAGGGACATGCAGGCTATGACAGGCATGTAGGGACATGCAGGCTATGATAGACATGCAGGGACATGTAGGCTATGACATGAAATAATGACAAGGTATCTTTGACCAAGTGGAGGTGCATAAATAATTTATTCAAAATGGAGGAAAATGACAAGTGGCAAATAAATAATTTATCCAAATTATTTATTTAAATAAAATGACAAAAAGGAGCATTTAATTAAATTAATCAATTTAATTAAATGGGGGTGTGGAAATTAGACATGGATAATTAATTTGAATTTTTTATCCAAAAGAGAGGAATGAAACACAATTAAATAATTTTGACAATTATTTAATTATAGAAGAATAAAAGGTCAAATAATGATTATTATTATTATCTAACTATAGATGAAAGATAAATAATTAAATAAAAAATGATTTATTTAATTATTGAAGAAATAGATTTATTAGCGACGCAATTAAATATTTTTAATTGATCATAATAGAATAAAGATGAGAAGGTGAATTAATTAAATAATTAAAAATTATTTAATTAATAGAGGAATGTGGTCAAACTTAATTGAATAATTAAAATTATTCAATTATTGAAGGACAATGACCAAGAAAAATGATGCTCGCAGATTTAGGACATTTTTTAGTGTCTACAAATTCCATTCCAGTTGAGATGCTTCATAAGGTGGGAATTCATGCCATTAAGCCTTAGTGGAAGGACTAGAAGTGGCACCCAGACACACCATTTAGAAATTACAAGCCTCAACTTAGATATCAATGGCTATTGCCACATTTTCCTATGATTGAAAGTTTGAACCAGAGATGGCATCTCCAGTCTTAAGTGTTTGTTTGGCATAAAATATTTTCCACTATTTGGTCTATAAGTGTTTCAAACTTTCCCACTTTGCTTGGTGTATTATTTTCCAAGGCTTATTTTTGGGGTCTCGGCTTGTCCACTTTGGGGTCTAGGACCCTCGTTTCCCTTTTTATGGGAAGGCTGATTCTTTTAAGCACCTTTTCTAGTTTTACACTAGAGCTCAGTAGCTATTGAATTGGATTTATGACTTCTTTTAGTCATTTAGGCCAAATCATTTCTCTTGGCATATGGTTTTGATGGGTGACTCTCCTAGGCTTCCCACTAAGTATACCCAAATTTGGCACACTTTCAGGGTGGAATTCCTCTTTAGTGTTTGGAAAGATAGAAATTCTTGCATATTTGCTCATAGCCAAATTGATTAATTTGTTTCTTTATATTATAAAGCAATAATTTGTTCTAATGTTCTTTTTTCAAATTCAAGTGTAAGAGAATAAAGTTTCACTTGAAGTTGCTTACCTTCAGAAGCTCTTAGACAACTAGGGAAATTCCCCTTGCATTGTGGCACACATGCCTCCCTTGCCCACTTAATCCTAGGGTCGGTCGTCGTCACGAGGTCGATGGAAAAGTGGCTCTGTCAAGGACTCTCATCCCCACTCTTAGGATCCTCCTCAGCGTGGCTCTAACCCTCCTCGGCAGTTGCCTTCTCCTCCTCGGATGGTTGACCTGGGGTGGCCTTCTAGAGGGACGGTAGGGGGCGGTGGTGGCACTTCTAGGAGCGCAACAAGTAATTCTCCTAGTGGTGGTTCTGGTTGGCTAGATACTACTAAATGGTTCATGCGGTTGGATTTAGCAATCTCACTTCACCAAGAGGACAAAGATAAATAAAATTATGACATTGAGCTCCCCCTAACATCACTCCAAGTTCCCCATTGATCTATGGGGGAAGAAATCAATGGCAAGGACCCTCTGCCCTCTACTAGCACTGCTATGGCTACTTGTCGGCTTTCATTTTATTGTGTTTATAATTTATTTCTCACTTTGTGGGCTCAACCCATGTGACTCTAGACTTCTAGGCTCTGCCCATGTGACTCTTGGGTTGTGTTGTTTTACCACCCACCTTTTTTTATGAATATGTATTTCTATCTTTAATTTTAATATAGATACATGCCTATTCATCAAAAAACAATTATATCAGAAGAGGGATTTCTACCTCAACTAAAATTCAGAGGAAGATCACCAATGGAATGGTGATCTCTCTAACTATTGTTGATAGATTAGTCCTCTTTTTGAGAAAAGTGGAGTCAATTTGTATTAGTTTTTAATGGACAAATGTGTCAACCAATAGGGAGGAAAGCTAAGCTATATATTTTTTACTTTGTGGGAACCTTAGAAGTGTTAGGATAAATCAATCCTATGGATTAGCACTTAGCCTTACCTCCAACACCAAGTCAAATTCATGATGTGTTCTATGTATCCTTGCTTAAGAGGTATGTAGCTAATTCTAAACATGTTCTTAATTGGAACACCCTATAGGTGGGAGAGCCAAGGGTGATAAATATATAAAACTTTGAAAAGTATTGGAGAGGTGCCAACTCTAATTGTGAAATAGAGTGATGGACCAATCTAAAGTATAGTGGGATTAATATTCAATAGAAAACACCAAATAGGAGGATATAATTGAAAGATAACAATTATACCCACACTTATTTTGAAAGTTTACTATTCTACAAAATACTTAGTTTAAATCATTTTGGTACTCAATTAATGTTTTATATTTTAATTGTGAAACTATGGTGATAATTATTGTGATGAATAATATGTATTAACGATTTAAGGTGTTTTCTAATGATGCTATTGAATTTGATACATATTGTTAATCCAATGAAATTTTACCAAAGTCTATTATATATTTGAGTACTATTATGCATTGAAATGATGTAAAGTATTAGGGGAGAAGGATGTCACAACCCTCTTGTATCTCTTTTATTATTTATATTATTTTTTATTAAAAAAGCAAGGGACAAGGCCCCTAAACCTAAACAAAAGATCAAAAATAGGCCATAAGGAAAATAGTTTACCACAAAAGAAATAGACACACCAAAACAAACAAATTCACACAAGGAGTGAAACAACAAAAGGCTAACCGACCCTAGCATAGATCAATAAAAGGAAACCAAAAAACTATTTGAATAAAATGGTGAACAAAAGATAGCTAAGATAAGCATAGGATTATGCAGACCCAACAACAACCCAAACACACATGCCACAAAACAATGAAATTACAAACCCTAACTAGTTCTTGGGACTATTGATCAAGTCCCACTCCATCTTTAATTGGTTTAGCTCCTCGCTCTGGGCATCCTCTTCTTCAACAACTTTATCCTTAGATGGAATCTCCATTTCATGAGAGGAATACTTTCTCTTCTGCACCTTCCTTGATTTTTCCATACCATTCATAGTTCCAAAGATCGCCTACCCATTATTCCATGTGTGATGGAGATCAACCTATTAAGGGCTTTGTCCAGCCAGTTAAGTTTTTCCTACAACACAAGGAATTGGGTCTTGTAGAACTGAAGAGACTTATCTTCCTTATCTATTTCATTTTTTGGGTCTTCCATTGTTTTCATATTAATTTCTCCATTCTCTTTTTTAGTTTGTTGGGCTCCATCATCATCTTCCTTAGAATCCTTCAAAAAATCTTGATCAAAACCCTATTCCTCCTCTTCTTCTTTATTATTAATAGATTCATCCTTAGGGTCCTCACTAAGAACCACTACCAACTCCTTTTTGCTTAAATCCAAGGGCCCCTCCTCTTTTAAGGGTTCATTGTCAGGCTCTTCAAAACATAGCTTTATTCTTTTGGTAGTTTGCCTCACCGATCTAGAAGATCTTCTTCCACCTTTCCCATTGCTAGAATCATCTATGTGGCCTTCCCCCTCCTCATCATGGATCTCAATTGTCACCCTTTTTTCTATTCTCAGTTTAGTACTCTCTTGGCACTTTATTTTGAAACCAGAGGGATTGCCAATAATTTTCTTACCTTTCACAACCGAAACAACAAGATCCTCTTTGGTTAATAAACCTTTAGTGGCAGAATTTATAGCCTCAAAAGGAGCAAGAGTAGCAATTATTTGGTGGGGATTATCATTCAGCTAAGTCTCAATTGAAGGGGAAGCCTCACATTGTTTCTTGCGAGGGTTGTGATTAGGGAGGGGGCAACAATGTTTTTTCTGGGCTTCATGATTTTTTGGTTCATTCACCACAAAAGGGACAAGAAGAGGCATTCTAGTATAGAGACATGGTTGTTCAACCTTTGAATCAGGCCTTAGTGAAGAGGAGGCGAAGCCCTTTTGGCCTTACATTGCTTTAGAGAAGAAAGTAGAAAACAAGGTATATTCATTCTCTCCTTCCTTCTAATATGATTAAGCAAAGGAAAATGATACCCGTGGATAGCAGTATACCTTCCTTCCAAGGTGAAATGCTTCATTATATGCATGTTAACCACTCCATATGGT
>VDFB02299217.1:0-49937 GCA_007258455.2 Sequoia sempervirens | reverse complement strand
CACTTTTGTCATCTGTTGCCTTACAATTTTATATTTTTGATGCAGATCAAAGAACTGAACTCTTATGTTGCCTTGCGGAAGACGTAAGTGTGTAATTAGTCTAATTCTTCTGAATGTTTTATTTGTCCAGGAAGCAAAAACTCACTTCTTATTTTATATGAATATAATAGGTACTATCTGGCCTCAGACATCCATGCAAATGTAAAAGTCTGGTTTTGGACAAAGGCTTCCTGGAAAGTAGAAGAGAATAAGCAACTTAAGTACCTTAGTTTTCAGTAATTTGAGCTTGACCTCATTAATTAACCAGGTTCTGGACATGTGAGAAAGTTTCTGAAGAGGGTTCACCTTGATTCCCGGAGGTTGGTCTGAATAGTCTTCAGATTATAAAAGTTTCCTCTTTTGTTGTGTCCACTTATGCTGATTGAGTAAAGGATCATTTATAAGAATTTTGCCAGATACCTCGAACCGATATTGTTAATACTGATAACATTGAAATGGTCTCTTTCCAAGTTTGGGATTTGCTTTCTTATCTGTTCATGTTGCTAATTCAACCACCAGGAATAACCTGATTGGTCCAGCTTTAAGAATTTCCTTCAAATTTTGTAGTAATGTATTCTGCTTTCTTTTTTAAATCCAATACCTAAAGAGTGTTGAATTTAAAGGCCTGAATTATGCATTTTGTTCTGATTCTCAATTCTAACTGGTTCCTTGGAAGTTTTTTCCTTTGCTCAACCAATGACTTTTTTGAATGATCATTTCCATCAGGTTTTGTTCTAGAGATGCTACCTTTCTTTCTTCCCTTGCCTTTATCCGGTTTCTTTGTATTCTGTTCTGCCATTTGATACACTGGGCAAGAATGTCCAAATGTCTTACCGAAAGCAGAATCTCCATTTGAAGGGAACATTTTCAGAATTCACCTGATGCTCCCATTTGCAATCCATTGACTGGTGCTGGTAGTAATTTCCACAAATAAGGTCCACATAGATCCATGCATTGCATGACTTTATTTTGTCCTGAGTTAGGTATGATGTCATAGTGATCAGAATTCTAAGGATCCTCAATTTGCTCATATAGGCTGCTTAATGCCAAAATCACAAAGGAAGCTTTTCCTAAATCTGTTTTGTAGTGAATGCACCTTAAAGGGTTGAATTCATTGACAAAATTTTTCACATCTATATAAAAAAGTGCCTTTCATCAATCAATGTCTGTTCTTAAAATCCAATCTTGATCTTCATTATTTTTGAATGTGTTGCATTACTTAGATGATCCAAATCTTCACTTCCAAACCATCACAACTCAGAACTCTCACTACGTACTTCTGCACCAAGAAGGATTATCCTATGTTTCTCCGGTATGCATCCCCAGCATTTTTTTGACACATCCTAGTGCCAATGATGTGGGGATGTCTCAGAAGTGCCCCCTGCTGTCTCCGATCAAAATATTTTTGGGCTTGATGTCCTGGAAACACAGAAATGTCTGGCCATCCCCAAGATGGTTGGGGATGTCAGTGATGTCTGCTAATGTCGCCAATATGGTTGGGAATGTGCCGTACTCATGCAGTTTTTATTGTTCTTTTGTGTCCTCCCACACCACTCTTGGCCCAAAATGAGAGATTCTATCTGCAAAACAACAGATTTTCAAGTTCCTTTATGGTGTCGGATAGTCACATGTTGTTAGGGTTGACTTTGCAAGATTTGAAAACAGTTTTCAGCCATTTCAGTTGACAAAATAGCAGGATTTTCTAGATAAAGTCAGGCAAAATAATATCTAGGATTTCAAGCTCCATTTGTACCTCTCAAGGTGGTGTTTTAGTCCCAAGATCTTGCTTTTCTGTCACAGAAAACAACATATTTTAGTTGCTTTTGCAGTCAGAAAATTGCAGTTGTGCAACATATAATAGCAGAGATTTCAGCCTTATTGAGGCTGCCTCCTTTCTGGTCTCAATATAAAGTTAGGAACTTGTCACTTGTGTCAACCACTACAATCCTGAGACAAGGGGGATAGGCTCATTGATTGCACAAGTTCTTTGCAAGCTTAGTGATAGCAGCATATTTTCTATATTTTTGTCATTTTGTAGTTAGAACTTGCAGCCTTTGGGCATTTTGTTGTAAATGTTATGTTTTAAGGATCTATAATATATATGATAAATACCTTATCAATGTTATGATATGAATATTTGAAATTTCCCTTTTTTTAAAAGCTATCCCCTGCCATCCCCTAAAATGGCCTCCATAAACTCTGTCCCCGAAATGCATCCCCCTGTCTCCTACCGTCCTTGTCTTACAAACTTGGTGGAACATAGCAATTCTGTTCTATGTTACATGGGGATGCGTTCTCAGCCCTCAAACACCTGTCCCCTTCCCCAATGGTGTTTTGGGTACAGTGGGATGGTAGGGGACGCCCATAATCTTTAGAAATCTGAAATGTTTCAAAATATGTTTCAGGAACAGGAAACATGTCTGTTTGGCTGTCCCCAAGGCAGACAGGGATGTTTGAGATGCCCCTTGACCATCCTGGGGACAACCAGATGTCCTTGATGGCAAGGCAACTTTTTATAATGTATTTAAAAGAAAATGCTTCATGACACTAAAAAAATACTGTTTTAAAATTCCTTCATGTATCTGAAGAACTTATATAACTGTTAGACTGTTATATAACTGTTTTTAAAGTCCTTCACGACATTAAAAGAATAGTGTTAACCATATATAACTACATCATTAGACATAAATCTGAATCATGATATATTTATTGCTTTTATACTACTGTTGCTGCCGTCATGATTAATATTTTTGCTGTTATACTGCTGTCATGATTAATTTTATTGCTGTTACACTTCTGTCACTGTCTTAATTTTGATGTCATGTTGATGTTACTCAATATTACTTAAGCTTACAGAAATTAGACTCCCTCTCTCTCTATATATATATATTAGAAAAAGCATATATATATATATATATATGTATACACACTGCCGTACCCCTGCTGTCCCCGAAAAATGGCTTCTAGACTGTCGTCCCCAAAATGTGTCCCCTACTGTTCCGCTGTCCCTGTCCCTGAAATGCCATGGAACATAGATTATCCTGGATTCCTATTGCTGGAAAATACCCTTGTTCACAGGGTAGGGCAGTGGTTGTTCTTTTTCCTTCATTTGTAAAATATTCTTGGTTTGTCAGTAAAAGGAGGGTAGGGGACTGTGCTCCCCATTCCTCCTTCAGAGCATGTATGTATAATGAAGAGCTCAGAAAGCTTGCAAACTGGTCCATCATCTGCCAGAGAAGCAAAACTGTTGTGTAGTACAAAGCCTTGACCAAAGGAATAACCAGATTCTTTAGAGCTGTGAGACAAAAAAACACCGCAGTATATACTAGAGAAACATATTTGTGAATAAAATAGATTATTTTCATTAACAAATGCAAAACGAGTAGCCCTGAGTTTGAATTTTTTTTTTGTAGCCGTACCATCTTCATATGTTTAGTCATAGTTTTCTCTATTGTGAAGTATATATTTTTATATCAATATGTGCACCATTTGGTTTGTCTTTGCACTTGAAATTTTCATGCAATGATACTGTAGGTTAATCATCAACTACAAGCTTCCGAGCCTTTATATGATTTGGATCTGGTGGCATTAGATTTTTGGAGAGGCTTTCTTAAAATGATTTTTTTGGGTTATAGTGTCCTTTCATTGCACAAGCTCAATTTTCAATCATTCTGTAATTCTGTATTGCTTACGAGGGATGCAAAGAATGATTGGTTTGGCAGTATTTATTTGGTGAGCTTGATTTCATTTTGAACCCTGTTAGATAGGAACTTTTCTAATTGGCTAGTCCATGTTGTTAGTTTTAATGATCAGATTGACATGTACAGAAATTAATTCAAAAAACACAACACAATACACAGCAGATACCCTGGGAAAACCCTCCTCTTGAGGGAGAAAAACCCAGCCAATAATATCTCTTATATTATTGATTCTTGAAGAGAACACTTTTACAAATGAGGCCAATAAGAGAGGCCAAATGAAACACTAACAGATGATACAGCCACAGATCTTTATCACATATGATCTGCTAACACAAAACTGAAGCTATATGATGAACTCGCACTACTTAGATGATCGCACTATACATATGAAGAACTCGCACTGCTTTTGTGATGAATTCGCACTAGATACAAGAGACAATGGAATGAACTAAATGCTGAATGGATAATGGAACAATGAACAATCAAATGAATATATATACAGCATGAAGGGACGTGACTCTTCAAACATAGCATGTCGGCCTCATAAAGAATTATTTCTTTTACTAATTAAATAAGTCAGCCACCTCAAAGTCGTGCCCCCTTATTTAATTCGCATCTCTTCATTAATTGCATATAAAACATTCTTTATCAAAGGAAGTGTCTCTTCACCAAATCGCGTACAATAATTAAATAGCCGATGGCTATATTTAATTATAGTCTTCAAGAGATTCGTGCTGGAAGGAATCGGATGATGCTGCTCTAAACATCAACACATGTTTGAAGTGCAACAAAGGGGAAAAAGTAGTCAGTTGAATGCTGTCAATCATAACGAATGATTATGTGGCTCTGGTAAATATTCTATTGTGCCACAAATGCTATTTCTGTAGAAAGGAGTTGACAAAATTTTGGATAAGGTCCTTATCACTAAACAGGGAGTATACTCCCCATGCTTGTTCACCAATTACAGAGTTTTGCTCTTTCTTCTTCACAAAACCTCTGAACACATGTTAACTGCTTCCAATGGCCATACAAATGACATGTTACATGCATATCAGGGAAACAACTTGAAAACATCATAAACAACATAAAACAGACATTAAACACCACACAAATAAGTAAACACATGAGATTTAACTCGGAGAAAACCTTCAATGGGAAAACTTCAGCAAAAGTGAGACATGTGCTCCTCAAATCACTGTGTAATGGATTATTACAGATGTACACAATGCCACAATGGTGAATTTGAGTTTGCTCAAGGTTCTAGCAGCTCCAAAACACCTGCAAGCCCATCACCATGAAAACTTGTTACAGTCAAAAGATGGAGTAAAACCACAGTTACAATGAGAACTACTCTTCGTTGACTAACAAGCTATGACCTTCCTTAAGCCTTCTAACCATGAAATATGGAAGATCAAGCATCCAATAAGTGAATCCAATTGACAAATCCTTTTCATTCCACATATTGTCGAATCTGTGATGTTTTTGCCTATTGCACTAGGTCGTGGTTGCATATTTGCTATGTATTCTGTCGTTTGCTGCTATATAGGTAGTGTTTGCCACAGTATGTGATCACTACCTGAAACAAGTGGTGCATTCACCACAATAACTTGTGTACTCATTTAGAAGGTCTGCAACTCATCTTTGATACTTCCTGAGATACTCTAGATCACCTCAGTCAATCCTCTGACATCATCGCTCCCTTTTATTGCTCTGTACCACATAATTTTGTGATGAACTCAGACACCCAACCATTCACGAACCTAGAATGCCATGATGCCAATGGTCGAGTACACTCTGACCTGATTTTTCAGATCATACCTTTCCTTCAGGGAGGTTTTTGGTCCCCAAAAGCTTATTGGGACTGAAGATGAGGAACTCCTGTCCTTTTGCTTCCATTAGGACTCTTCTTGGCAATGGTAAACCAAAGCCAACTTGTCCTTCACACAAGGATGAAACAACTCTGATACAACCAGGCCTCTTGACTGATCCACTCTAAACATCAAGATAGCTGAAGGGAAAACCACCATCCACCTTTGAAGGATTCAAACTAACCTCATGCTCCTCGTCTTTTTCAAAATGCTCTTGCATACTTCCAATAGATAACCCTGCACACTGTTGCATTTGCCGTGCCTTTTCTTGCTGCACCCTATGTATATATAATATGAGGTTTGTCTTCACCTCCAACAATAGCCCTTATGAGTAATTGTGGTTCCTCCAACATTGGGGAAACTATGCTAACATTTGCACTGATTAGTCTTCTCCATCTTGGAGTACCAGCAAGAGTAATATTAGGCCTTCCCTTATAGAAGTTCACAATAAGCTCTTTCCCATTCAAGTGGAGTCTATATTGATTCTTTCACCTATAATAGATTGCATCTCTCATGTAAATTAAGGACTCCCAAGAATTGGATCACTTACACCTAAGGGAACAACATCAAACATTACCTCATCTTTCAACTCTAGGTTAAGATCAAATTTACGTCCATACAAAAAACATATAAAAATCTTATACACATATACATTTGCAGCCTGCAAACAGGAATTACGTTTAGACAACCACACAACATGCATATTATAAACAACATGAACATAAAAATTAAAAATACTACGTCAATGTGAATTTGTCAAATAACAAATGTGAATCCATCCGCCATGACCACTTTGAAACCTTCAAAATTTTCTGTTTCTAATCTCATTCTTGTCACAAGACATTCATCGATGAAGTTGTGAGTGGCACCACTATCAACTAGGACAGTCACTTTTTGTCCTTTTAGAACACTACGAATTCTAAAAGGGTGGTATTTGGCTACTCCTGAAAGTGTGGCTAATGTACCACTTGCATTTTCTTCGTCCTCTTGTTTCCTTTTCTTCTTTTGGGTTTCATATTCTTCTTCACTTATCCCCTCATCCGATATTGCTTCTAAGTTGAGTGCTTTTCCTCTCCTTGTGTACTTATGTCTTGGCTCCCATTTTTCCTTACAATCAAAACATAATCCCTTTCTTCGGAGGTTTGACCTTTCTTCCCATGTTGTGTGTGATTGAGAAGGTAATGACTTTTGTTGCCAGTTTCCTTTGTAAGGGGGTTGGTTTTGTGATCTTGAAGGTATGTTCTTGGATTGGCTCTTTTCCTTTGTTGATGTGGTTTCTAACCTTAGGGCCTTTTGAATTGCATCTTGAAGAGATGTGGGGTCAAAAGCACTTACTAAACCACGAATTGACTCTGATAGTCCTTCAGTAAATAGGTAAGTTCGTCTTTTCTTCGTAATTCCAGGTATGACTGAGACCGTTTGAAATTCAGTTATATAGTCTTCTACGAATCCTTGTTTTAATTGTGTTAGTTCTTTAAAGTGTCTTTTAGGGTGTTTTTGGTCAAATCGGTCCATAAGCTTTTGTGTGAATTCATCATAGGTTGTTATACTGTGGTGCCCTTGAGTAATCAAACGATGGTGCCACCAATCGTGTGCAACCCCTTCCCAAATTTGATGGCATCTTCTTCCAACATGGGACTGAGAGATAGATATGTATCCAATATTTTTGGATCCCTGAATGGTCGGTGACCTTTCCTGACCCATCAAAGTTGGGTAGAGTCATTTTACCCACCTTTTGATGTAAATTTTTATTAGGTTGACCCCTTCCTCTTCTAAGGTTACTTCTTGTTCCAACCACACAATACTCTTGAAATGGAATATTCCTCCTTATTTCAAGGTCTAAGTCTTGAGTATGCTTGTGCATACTCGTCTAAGTTATTGTTTGGTGTATTGATTTCTTCTTCTCTTGATGGTCCCTCTCTAGGTAAGAAGGATGGTTTGGTTACCCTAGGTGTTGACCTTAGTGGAGCTCTATTGTCATTTTTTGAATGGCTAGAACTAGCATCCCTTAGATTAGTTTGGTTGGGTCTAAGAGCATTAATTGAGTTGTTCATATTTTGAAGGGTTTGTAGGAGTAATTGTGTTGTCTTCTCATTTTGCTCCATGAAATCCCTCAACTCATTTACCAATTGCTCACCCACTTTATTACTTTGAATAGAGTGGTTACTAGCTGCAAGTTGTCTTCTTTCCCTTTCCAAAGCTCTTTGAGCCCTTTGGCTTAGTTGAATCAACTATCATTTGTCCAGCAGGCCAGCAGGAACAATGCTCTGATACCCATTTGCAATGTCCCTTTTGGGATATTCCTAAATTTTGCCCTAAAACCACAATTCCAATTAAAATAAGAAATGTAATACATTTAAGAGTATAAATTTACCAATTGAAATGCCCTTTATAAGATAAATCTTGGTTTAGGTCCTGCACACAATATTTCACTAGGAATTGACATTAAATCATAAGCTATATATATATAATACTAATCATTAGTAAACATCATGATATCCATTTACATTAGTCACATCAAAATCTAATCAAGGCATTACCTATTCCAATGTAGATTCCCATAACAATCTTATTTGAAATTCATTGAAATGCTTGCAAATTGCAGTCTCAAGGTTGGTCGCCCTTGTACTACAAGAGCATGGAAGGTGGGTCGCCCTTCCATCCCTTAGTCCACCTTGGAGGCTGGTTGTCCTCCTTGATCAAGCTCAAGGGCATGGAGGGCCAGTCTTGCATTCCATCTTGGCGTGGTGTACTTGATAAGAGCATGAAGGCTGGTCTTCCTTCACCTTTCGTGAACCTGGAAGGTTGATCGGCCTCCCTGTTTGCAATCCAATTCTCTAAATTCAAAATAGATTATTGTATGAATCCCTTATCACATATAATAAAGAGAAACATGTAGATTATTCACAAATATCATTAATTTCCTGCAAGTACTGCTATTGCATGATCACACACACACACACACACATAGTTATTTCTAATTATATTTAACTCGCTTCCCAATAATATTCTTGCTAATAATATTTAATCCAACAGATCTCTTGTTCTGATTTCTAATTCTCTTCTATTTATTTTCCAATCTGCTTGCTTGATCCCATTGATTTCCTTCTCCACTCATTTGTTCTCTCTTTTTATATCTTTCTTTTTGGAAGGAGTCATGCCTCTTCATAAAACTCCTTACCCTTGGCAAGAGTTACACCCTTTCAAAGCTGGGCGCTGCCTTAATTAATCTTAGTTGGCCCCTCCTTCATATCTAAATAATCTGAGTCAGCCTCCTGTTGGTAGTAAATTTCATATATTCTGAGTTGGTCTCCTGTTGGTAATAAATTTCCGATATTCTGAGTCGGGCCCTTTGCAGAAGCTATTATTATTATTATTTGTTTTATTTATTTATCTGCATTTCAGCACCTAGGTTATTTTCATAATTTAGTACTGCAATTTGTACATGGCAGGGGCATGACAACAAACTATATTGTAATTGAAATTTTATCAACTGTAACCATCTAGTTATTTATGCACTATGAAGCTTCGATCCTTCGTTCAAATTCAGTGAATTCGGCAACATTGAAATTCAGATGAAATTCGACAAGGGAAAAATTCGAAAAGTAAAAAATTCGAATTAAATTCGCCTTATATAATTTTGATTTTTTTAAAATATAAGTAATATACTTAAAATAATTAAAAAATAATATTGATATACTAATATGTTTAAATGTATTAATAAAGTTAATAAATAATAAATATATTTAAAAATATAATTTAAATTTTAAATATTATTCATATATAAATAATAATAAATACAAAGCAAAATAAATAATAAATATGTTTCAAAATATAATTTAAATTTTAAATATTATTAATATATACATAATTAATAAATTAAATTATATATTAAATAATAAATTAATATAGTAAAAGTTTAGTTTATTTATTTTAAAATATTAAAACATTGTGAATAAAAAACAAAAATAAATCCTAATGGACATTAAATTAAATTGTAGGTTTTCTTTCACGGAAGGCTTTTAAATTTGTTATTAAATTTTAGGCTTTTCCTGAAAGCCCTTTCCATACTACTCCCCGACGAAGCCACGGGCGTGCTTGCTACAAGATGCCTTGCGCCGGATGGTGAAGTCCAGGACGAGAGTAGTTGTCGCGCACAGGCTCTCCATTATTGCCATAATCGACGACGGAAAAGTGGTCGACCAAGGCTCTGACAAGCACAATCACAGTCGAGGTTTTGTTATTAACGGAGGCCATCTGCCGTCACAGTTAATGTTTTTTATTTAAAAAACCTATGCTATTTAGGCAAACAAATATAGGCGAATCTGAACGAATTTTTAATCTTGTTTTGAAATTCGCCAAATTTCGAACCTCATGGTTGAAATTAAGCCAAATCTTGATTTGACACAAGCTATAAGTATGCTTTGTGCAATGCAATGTAATCAGTGATATGAACATTAACAACAAAATCCTATTTTCTACAATTCATGGGTTAAAACTCTATATTTTATTTGCCCTCTATATCTCTATTCTATGGAAACGCCCTTAAATTTAAAAAAAAAAGGTCTATATTTTTACAATTTTTTACTTTTTATTTTTTATTTTTATAAATCCAATTTTTTCCTGATTTTTTCAAAAAATCTTATACTTTTGGTTTGCCGATTTTTTCCCCAAACGATTTGCTGCTATGGTTTAGATACACTAACAGAGGTTGGTCTGTCCTTGAACTGCTTGGCAACTATCAAAACAATTGTCTTTTTATCTTTAACTGATTGAAGTCATCAACATTTATATGCTAAGTTACCAGTACGTTTTTGGGTTTGGGTTCGGGTACGAGATTCCGGTACGTGGATTTGGTCAAATTTTTTTTTGGGGTTTGGGTATGTTAATACAAAAACATATACAAATCAGACATATACACATATCTGCAGCAGTTATTAAGTTCAGAATACACCACCATCTAATAGTCAAATAACATAGCAAAAATACACCACCACTTTCATAGTCAAATATTAAAATATTAGTGATACTTGAATGTCATGATATAAAATTATAAATTAAAGTTCAAACATAAAAATGTCAAGTGTTTACAATCAGCCACTATTGATCATTGATCAATCTGAATCATATGGGTCATCAAAAAAAGCATCATCAACATCATTAGATGTTACATTTTGTGTAGAACCACAAACAGCATCAGTGGCACTCCCACAAGCACTCCCACTAGCACTGACACTACCACTCTCACGCTTATTAGCTGCCTGAGCCTTGGGTTAATAATCATCATCAATATCAAGTGCAGCTAAGTGACTTGTGGAAGCATCCAAGTCAAGACGCTCTGGCTCAATATCCCACCTCCTTGAGTCTCCTTCTTTGTAGGAACTTTGTTTTTGTGTAAGTAGGCGCAAGTTTGAATGCACATACACCAAGTCCTCTGCCTTTTTTGAATGCAGCCTATTGCGCTTTAGTGATTGGATGAAGGAGTATGTGCTCCAATTCCTCTTAGAAGAAGATGAACTAGCAACCTATTAAGACCAAATTAAATAGTTAAGAGTTTGACTATAAATTTAAATTTAAAAGGTAAAAGAGTTTGACTATAAAACTTACTTGGGATAAAATTTTTATTGCAAGAGGTTGGAGGTGCATGTATTCTTGGCCATGGAAGTATCACCAACTATGAGCATCCACCCTGAACTTGTCTCAAAGAGCATCAAGACCACAACCACTAGAGCATGCAAAACCCATGAACTTAGCCCTCACTCAATCATGTTGGTCACGATCAGTGAAAAGTCTACGAAGTGCTGCCTTGTACCCTTCAGCCACTTCAACATCTCTATATGGAGCAACTCTTGATGAAGTGGCAAGTATCTCAACACTATAATATTTGGGACTCAATGCAAAAGCGAGAAAATGCAACAGAGTGGTCATTTTGTTCCATCTATCTACAATGATTTCATGTAGCTCTTTGAAGAACTTTTCTTCAGGATCTTCCTCTTTTGCATTGATGATGGTTTTCATCTTCTCAATCATTGAGTCGATACCATCATATACTTTGCCCAAACAAGGTCTATCCATGTCAGTGCAACAGATCATGCTTAAATATGGGCTAAGTGAAACTGACAAGATACTCAACACGATCCCACCAACCATCATCTAGGATCCTTTGCTTAACCCTATTTTCCCTTTCAGTGCTAGATTGCCTCCATACGAACCAATTGGGGCTGATGACCATATTACAGAGTGCCTCACAAACCTTCATAAGTCGTCTCAACACAATTGTGTTGGAGGAAAAACGGGTCTCAGCAACCCGTTTCAAAATCAAAATCAAAATAAAAATATAATTTAAATTTATAAAATCAAAATTTAAAATTAAACAAAATTAAAAATATTGAGAATTTCAATTAACTTACCTTCAACAACTCCAATTTTGAGAATTGTCTAAAGATGCCTTGTGTCATATGGTGGTTTGTGACAAACATTTGGATGTCTTCGGCCTCAGCATACACCTGTTTGATCCACTCAATTTTGGTTCCAATTTTTTGTAGCATTAGATTGAGGGAGTGGACAACACAAGGTGTCCAAAAAATGTGTGGATACTTCTCCTCAACCAATAACCCAACAACCCTACAATTTTTGGCATTGTCAGTTACAACTTGCACAACATTTTGATGGCCCACTTCTTCAATAGCTTGACAAAGGATGTTAGCAATAAATGGACCATCCTTCACTTGTCCTTCACAATCCATTGCTCTCGAAAACATTGCCCCTTTAGGGGACACGGCAATAACATTGATCAATGGGACACGACAATAACATTGATCAATGGGCGATTTTTTGCATCTTTCCATCCATCAAAAACGATGGTCACCCCTATTTTGATCCACGAATCCCTTATGGGCTTCAAAGAATTTGCTACATGTTTCACCTCTTTCTCCAATAAGGTGCTACACACCTTCTCAAAACCTGGGCCCTTAAACCCCTTTGGAGCCTCATTAATAGACTTCATTTTTGCCAATATGGTGAACGAACAACATTGAATGCCAATCCATTGGCATAGACACATCTTGCTATGTCTTGATCAACAATCTCTCTTGCCTCATTCTGAAATGAAGCTTCCAACAGTCCCTTAGATCTTTTATTTGAAGAGGGCATGGTTTCCTCTTGAGGGATGGACATAAATAGATGGCTTTTTGTAGGTGGAAAATGAGAAGGCGGTGTAGGGGGCTTCATCAATTGAGATCCTTTCTTCAAAGGATGGCTTGTTTTAAGATTGGTTGCTTTTTGTTCAGCTTTTTCTTGCTCAACAATATGTCCCGACACTATATGATTTGGAAGGCCTTTGCCATCTTTACTTGGACAAGCTTTGATGCCTAGTTCAGGGATCTTACACAAGTGCCCTTTTACTCGACTATATGAGCTCATATATTGAACATGGCAATGACTACAAATCCAAACATATACTCCACCACCTGGAACTTGTTGAACCATTTCTACTTATTTCCAAAGGGGAGAGGTTTTGTTTATTTTGAAATGAGATTGTTGTGAGCCTGAGGAGTTAGAAGTGGTTGCCATTGTAATACCTAAGGTACAACACATTGAAATAATTTTGGTATTGAAACTAAAAGACTTAATTAATTTAAAAAAACTGAAAAAATTGAATGTGTTATAGACACTTACAAGAATGAAAACAAAACAAAAACTTAAAAACAAAACAAAATAGTTCATTTGTTGTAAAAAAAAAATCAAAAAACTTCAAAAAAATCTACCTCTTTTGAAGAAATCTTGCTCTACGATCTTCTTGGCAACGAATAGACACTTGCAAGTGCTTAGAATAGCACAACAATCAACTTTGAACAATCTACGATCAGCCTTCAAGTCTATTCAAGCTTGTGCAAGCAAGAGAGAAAGTTCAGCAATGGAGGCAAAAAAACTTGTTTTTCATTCACAAATTGTTAAATGAGAGTGTTTTTACCAATTTGATGTGTTTGGAGCATAGTTACAAGACTCGGACTCGCCTCGGACTCGGCAAGCTGATTTTTGACTCGGACTCGGACTCGGCGCCAAGACTCGGCAAAGACTCGGCAAATAGAAAAACCCAAGAAATTCAGAGATTTTTAAGGATTTAAAGCTTGTTTCATGCACCCTTTAGTAAATAAACCTTAAATACACAATAACATCATGAAATAGAAACTACTATGATCCTATACACAAACATCTATCGATCACATAAGTATAAACGCAAATTTTAGCTGAAGGAAATAAGTAATTACTTAATACTTAATAGTTAATAACAATAACAGTAGTAAGAGTTTAAAGTTTAAAGTTAAACAGTTAGAACTTAGATATATAAATGTTGTGAAATGTATACAATACTCATGGAATATGAAATCCATGGCATCAAAAGTTCCAAACATATAATAAAAGTAAAACAAAAGCTATAAGTCTATGGCTCAGAGGAGCCTGCATCACTAAGGCTCTAAACTTTAGTCCTCTTGCGTAGACGTCTAAGAGAGGTCCTAGATGATGTTGCAGCCATCATCTCTGCCTGTGTCTCAGTGTCAGACTCAGAGGCACCCAAACCAGCATCCAAGGTGTCTCCTCGTGCTCTATCCTCCTCCTCTGCCATGGCTATTGCCTCTGCCTCTCGATCTGCCTGGTCGACCCAATCAAGGTCCTCATCGGTAAAAACAGGATCCTCGACCTCAGTGATCCAATCTGACTGTGGATCAACCTCCTCCAACGTGATGGGTGACAAGTCAGTGCCCAATATCTGTCTATGGCGAAGGCGCAGGTTGTAATGAACATAAACAAGATCATTCAACCTCTGCACTGACAACCTATTGCGCTTCTTGGAGTGTATGTGCTCAAACATACTCCAATTGCGCTCACAACCCGAGGCACTGCATGGTTGGCTCAACACTCGAATCGCAATCCTCTGAAGATTTGGTACTTTAGCACCAAATCTCTCCCACCATGCATCTGAGATGAGAAAAAGAAAAAAAATAAATCTCATTGTGAAATGTGAATATTTAATTATAAATTTATAATATGAACATTGAATATAAAAGATTGAAAAGTGGTAATTTTTAAACTACTATTATGCCCTTAATAAATTTTTACCTGGCTGCAATGTCGATCGAGTATCTTTGCATATATCTCTTGCAAAGAGATCTCCTTGTGCAAGTCTGAAAATCTCTATCTCGGCAACAATTTGGGCTCCAACATGAGAATCAGACATCCGCTCAATGACTGTGTAGAGCCCACTCAAAACCTCCTCATCTGCCTTGAATTCTTTGCGAAATTGGAATGCCGGATTGAGAAAATATGCTGCTGCGTGTAGGGGCTTGTGAAGCTGGAGGTGCCATCGTCTATCGATGATCTCCCAAATGGGGCGATACTTACTATCAATTCCCCCATAAATGGATCTAATGGCCTCTTTGGCCCTATCCATGCCCTCGTATATGTAGCCCATTGCGGGCTTTTCCCCATCAGCAACTCGTAATAGAACCACTAAGGGCTCTGTGACCTGCAATTATTATGAAACATTGACATAAGTAAGAGTTAACAAAAAAAAGCAAATAAAATAAAAACAAGAATGAAAATAATAAAATATAATGTAGAATTACTAAACTAATTACTTATTAGTTATTAACTTATTACATTTACCTTGACAATCTCCTTAGTAGGCACCCAAAAGCCCTGCTCATCAAAAATCCAACCTGATGCACTTATCCCTGCATTTGTCTTAGAATATGTTGAGGAAGCCCACTCCTCACTAACAAACATCCGCCTCAAAGCTCCCTTTGACTGCAGTAAGGATTGTAGAGTGATGAAGTTGGTAGCAAAGCGTGTTATCCCAGGGCGAGCCAACTCCTTTTGCCCCGTGTATTGCCTCATAAGGTTGAGGACCCATGTGTGATTATATATGTACTTACAAATATTCCTTGCGGTCTCTACACATGCTTTGATCCAGTCAAGCTTGCCAAGATCCTCCAATATGAGGTCAAGGCAATGAGCGGCACAAGGTGTCCAAAATAATGATGGGTGCCTATCCATCAATAGTCTACCTGCAGCAACATAATTTGCTGCATTATCCGTCACTATTTGCACCACATTCTCCTCCCCTACCTCAGCCAAGACACCCTCCAAAGCCTCACAAAGGAATTCAGCATTTTTGGAGTTGCCGGATGCATCAATAGATTTAATGAACATGGTACCACCTGAAAAAGAAACAAAATAAATGATTCAATTAAATATAAATTTAAAATCTTGATTGTTAATCACTAAAGCAATGCATTTTAGTAAGTAAAATATTTACCCGAGGAAGAAACAAGAAAGTTGAGCAATGTCCTATTTCTTCTATCGGTCCAACCATCAGTCATGATGGTGCAACCCTTCGTCCTCCAAATTTCTCGCTGCTCCTCTATTCTGACTTTCACATCAGCCACTTTTTGGGACAAAATGGGGCCTTTTATCTCTTCATCATTAGGGGCTTTGAACCCCGCCCCACAAACAGTAACTGCATCAATCATATTTTGCCAATATGGAGACCTAACACAAATAAATTAAATTTAGTAATTACTAATTAGTATTGAAAAATGTATAATTTCAATTTGAATTCAACATAGCTCTAAAAATAAAATTCAAGAGATAAAGAATCAACTATCAAGCAACAAGCTATATATTTTAAAACAAAACAAAAGAAGAATTACCTGGCTGCATGAAATGGAATGTCGCAATAAAACCAGAAGTCTCCAATTGCAGCTTTGGCTGCATCATGTTTATCCTTGTTCCAACCCATGCTCTCAAGAGACGGTTGGGAACCCGGAGTAGTGCGTGGCAAAATATATGAATCCAGCCTAGATCCACGAACTCTGGGCCCAATGCTAAGTTTGCTAACGCTACCACTGCCACTGCCACTGCCACTACCACTACCAACAACTGAAGGTGAAGACCCTGGAGGAATTTTAGGCCTGGAAGAACTCGAATCTACAACTCCACGCAAGGCTGCCATCTCATCTTTTTGCTTCTTTTTTAACTCTTTTTGTTGCTCAAAGGTTTCCAATTGCACTTGCACTTCATGCATTACCTCAATAGGGACCTTTGTGCAAGGATTAGCATCTCGGCAAGGTATACATGCAAGGTGGTATTTCAATCTATTAATGCCACCCCCAAGAAAAAGAGTTTCGCAATGAAAACATTGTATTTCTCCTTTTTTTTGCCCAGGGGTAACAATGGCATGTTTCCAACAAGGATCTCTTTTACCTTGAGACATGGTGAAATTGAATATGATGGAGACAATTTATAGATATATATTATAAACAATGCTGCAATAACACATAAATTTTAAAAAATTAGCATTCAAAGTATAATTTATAATAAAACTAAAAAACCTAGGGTTTGCAAGTTTGCAACTATAAAACTATTTTTTTTTTTGCAAGAATGCCTAGGGTTTGTTCAACAAAAAACTTAAAGTCTTAAACACACACACCTAGGGTTTGTATTTATTTGTAACTTGTTCTTTGTTCACTAAAACAAAATAGAAAAAACAAAGAAGAAAAAAAGAATAGAAAATGAAGTTTTGGTTAAAAAAAACAAAAAAACCTTCAAAACTCAAACATACCTCTTCAATCTTCTTTGAAATCAATGGAAATCTCTTTCCAATCCCTTGTAGACTCCTCTAGATGCAGCAAAATCACCTACGAACCTGCACAAATGCGATTCAATAAGCATTTGGTGCTCAATCTCTTTGCTGATTTTCCTTCAATGCAAATGTGTTTTGGCTCTCTTCTCTCTTTTTTCTCTCTTACTAGCTTGAAAATGAAATGAAGTGCCTTTTGGAGGAATAGAGGCAAGTATAAAACAAAAAGAAAAAAAAAAATGAAACTTTAAAATGTGTTTTTTTTAACACACATGCCCACAAAACTGACGGAAATTAGAGTCTCAGGAGTCTCGGCGTGATGCAGTGCTCGGCTGACGAGTCCCAAAGACTTCATGCCTCACTGCTTCGGGACTCGCCAGTCGGCAGTCTAAGCGAGGAATCTTGTAGCTCTGCTTGGTTTGGAGGCAAAGATTAGGGTTGGAGTCAATATTTTATTATTTAGAAGTCAACTTTAAGTCAAAAAAATAATTAAAAAATGTCAAAAACGTGACTTTTTTTGTGGCCTGGGCGTTGGAACGAAGAAATTCGGCTCGGGTTTGTTTCAGGTACAAATTTTCGTACCTTGGGTGTTTCCATAGATTGCATATTAACATTATTTAGTAATTATTGTTAATGCTCAATTGTAGTGTTTGTAACGCCTTGTTACTGACGACTCTGTCATTCATAACTGTCATCATCTTTGTTTTCTTGTTTTGGTTTTGTAACGTCCCTGACTGGGGATTCTGTAATGTCTTTGACCATTGTCGTCCCAACATCTTTGTAATGTCTTTGATTGGGACGTTACTTGTTTTGGCTTCTTTTATTTGCCTTTTGTTTTGTAATTTGTATCGCTTCAATAAAATCTTGTTTTGTTTTAGCTCTGCAAATTTTAAAATGGTATCAGAGCCAGGTTGATCGGGACTACTTCTTCTTGGTGTTCGTAACTTCTTGTGCTTGGAATGAGATTTCATTATCTCTTCTTTGTCATACCCGTAAACAAAATTTCATTATTTCTTCTTCGTAATTTCCTAGAGTGCTTCCCGTGATCAGAGTGTTCTCTGCTTTGGAGCTTCCTGTGCTTCACGTCACTTCCGTTTGTGGCTCTCTTTGCGCGTTCTTCCAGTTTGGTGCGACTGTTAAAATTGCGTGTGGTCACGTCTCCATCATTATGTTTCATCTTCTGCTCGTGTGCTGGATTTCTGGTTGAGATTTTTCACGTGTCTCTTCAGAAAAATTTCTAGTCGAGATTTTCTTCTTCGTCATTGTGCTTAGTCACTTCTCAGAGCCCAGCTCCAGATTTTCTGGTCAAAATTTTTCAGGACTATGGAGATTTTCTTTACCTACTAGTTTGCTCGAGATTTTTTGTGGAGACGTATTTGTGATTTGGTTGTCGTGTTTGTGGAGACGTATTTTCTTTGACTATTGAATGGTCGGGTGTTTTGGCATACATGTGTGCAAAGACAACCTTTATTCTACGGGTCTTGTGATATCTGAAGGCATCGAGAGAGTTTGTCTTTTCTCTTTTTGCTGTGTGTGTGGCTTTGGAGAACACATCATTCCTTTGCTTGGGCGTTTTTCGGGTCCTGAAGATTTCATTCATATCAGTTGCTGCCTCGAGATTCGTGCCTGGTGATTTTTTGATGGCAGCTTGGGGGTTATTGTTTATGGACCCAGTTTGACAAATTTTCTAGGAAAATAAAAAATTTGAAGAGTTCTTGAAATTTTGGTGTCTTTCAAAAGTTTTTTGGAGTTTTCTTATTTTCAGAGTTTTTGAGGATTTTTCTAAAAAATCTTACAGCTTTTTGAGCCTCTTTTTCAGATGATTTTTGAGAAATTGGGTGTTGTGTCAGCTGATTGTCTAGTGTTTTGCCAGCTGATCACAAAGTTACCTCGTTTTTCGTGCTTTGGAAAACGGGAGGGATGGCAACTTTGTCCAATGTTATGTTGGAAGGTTCGCAAAGGTTCAATGGAAAGAATTAAAACATGTGGAAGCAGAGGATGCTTACCATCTTTGAGTACCGATGTTTGGATGCGCTTGTTCTAGGTACAAAAGTTTGTCCCACTACTGTTGGGAAGGATCAGGACAAGTATGATGGAGGTAATAGGGAGGCAGTCATGCTTAAATTATCTATCACCGATGAGATGTTACTAGAAATACCATTTGGTAAATCTGCTGCGGAGATCTGGAAGCATTTGAAAGATCTTCATGAGACCTTAGACAAGGGAAGGGCTTTCTTTATGAAGAATATGCTTTTTTCTATCATGATGGATGACCAAGTGTCTTAGCAAGAGCACTTGATGAAAATAAAAAATATTCACGATCAACTGGAGGCCATTGGTCGTACGATGGAAGAGGAGGATATGGTAGTGATCACTTTGAAGAGTTTGCCACGTTCCTACGAGCACTTCATCGAAACGCTCAACATTACATCCACCAATGTTGACTTGAAGTTTGATGAACTGTGCAACAAGCTTTTGCAGCAGGATAGGTGGAGGAAGCAGTTTGGAAGTAGCAGTGAGTCTCCTAGTGCTGAACAAGCATTTACTTCCAAGGACATTGGCAAAGGCAAGTCCACTCAGTAGAAAGGACGAGATGATTCAGAGGAGAGCTCCAAGAAGAAGTCTATTACTTGCCATTACTGTGGGAAGATTGGTCATATACAGAGGTATTGCAGAAAATGGTTGGCTGATGAGAAGTCCAACCAGGAAGCGTCTCAATAAAGTGCTCTAGTGGCAGAGCAAACTGAGCAGGAGTCTACATACTATGTATTTTGATGACCAACACAATTTGGATAGACTTAGTTTTTGTTTGTACGTTGAGCATTAAGGGAGGGTATTAACATTATTTAGTAATTATTGTTCATGCTCAATTGTAGTGTTTGTAACGCCTTGTTGCTAACGACTATGTCATTCATAACTGTCGTCATTTTTGTTTTCTTGTTTTGGTTCTGTAACGTCCCTGACTAGGGATTCTGTAACGTCTTTGACCATTATCGCCCTAACATCTTTGTAATGTCTTTGACTAGGAAGTTACTTGTTTTGGCTTCTTTTTATTTGTCTTTAGTTGTGTAATTTGTATCGCTTCAATAAAATCTTGTTTTGTTTTAGCTCAGCAAATTTTAACAACATTGCATTTTGTACCTTGGGCGTTTCCACAGTCGGATTTTCGTTCCTTGCTCGTATATGAACCGTACCAGTATCGTACCCCGTACCAGAACCGTACCCATATCGTACCAGAGGCCTCCTAGCCACGTACCGGTAACTTAGCTTATATGTAATGTTATATGCAATAACTACAAATTACGAAGATGACACTTATATATAGTGTTATATGCTCTTACTACAAATTACAAAGACAACGACAATTATCTTAATCTCACAATAGAACTTCATAGCTTTTTGTTAGATTATTGGTTCTATATGCTCTATGGAATGACCATCTAAGTTATATATTCCTCACTTTTTCTTAGATGCCATTGTCAATCTGCATATCATTGCAAACTAATTTTTCTGAGGACTTTCATTGAACTTGCTAGATACTATTTTAACAGGGTTTTTAATGTTAAAGGGGTGATAAAATGCTTACAATCATTAGTATGCTTCTGAATGAAATAAGGATGTAAAAATAACAAATTGTTAACAGCTAAAATATATAAATTGGCTGTGAGAATCAATCTTACTCACTTCCCATTATTTATGTTTCATATTGAATTTTGTTATTTTATCATGATAGTTCAAAGGTGCATGTGATATCATACTTATGAATTGTAAGATATCTTCTTAGTAGAAAATCCTGAGATATTTTGTTTTTTTTATGCATCATTTATATCGTAACATGAAAAAGAAGACGTAAAATAAAATGTCCTCAAGATCTGTAAGGATTTAAGCATGGGATGAGGCAAGTTTTTCATGCAAAGGTACATTGTAGATTATGATTAGACCCTCACTTGATGGCTGAAACTGAAGATTCATCTTGCTCTTTATTTTGATCAGAATGCATGATAGTTAAAGCTTCTGTATGTTATTTTCATTTGTTAACTCTAATTGAGATATGCAGGTATGCAAATACTGTTGGAAACAAGAGAGTAGACCTTTTTGAAGGTGGAACTGGTGGTGGCGAGGCCTTTGCAGAAGAAAATGTCATAGCAGCATCAAGTAAGAAATTTGCTTTTTTACCCTTGCATCTTTCATACTCTTTCAATTAACCTTGTGATGAAAATTATCGGCATGGGTCCTTGTCAATATAATATGAGAACAAAATGGGGCTCCATATTTATGGCTTTTCTTATTTTAGTATGTTTTTAAATTTATTATTGTTTTTTATGTGTTTGATGTGAGGGATGCCCTAAAGTCCCAGGGACAGCCAGGGGACGCTAGGAAGTCCCCAAGGAAACCAATAAAAGGGGGGCATCTCCAAAACTTTAAAAAAAAATAAAGGGAGATGGGGACGGGATGCTGCCTCCAAGTCCCCAATTCGTCGGGATGTTACTCAGATCCATGTGGACTCATCGCCCTTGTACATTGATAAACACCAATTTATAAGTAGGAGGTATTTTCCACGGCATGTCAAATTATGATATTGCTATCAGGATTCAACCGTGTAGTTTTTCGAAGCAAATTCATTGACCCATGTTTCATGAGTAGTAGTTTGACTCGAAAAACTACATGGTTGAATCCTGATAGCAATATCGTAATTTGACACGCTGTGGAAAATACCTCCTACTTATCAATTGATGAGCTAAAGGGGTTCTATAATGAATGGTTCATAAGGCACAATACTTGCTGAAGGTTTTGCAAATGGGGTTGCAAGCTAAGTGGGCTTAATCTTGGGGAAATCTCCATGGTTAAGCGCGCTTGAGTTGGAGTAGTACTGAGATGGGTGACCTCCCGGGAAGGCCCAATGCTTCACCTCTGTGAGCATCACCTAGATGCAATGAGTGCTAGGTGGAATATTTATTATCATGAGTGATGGGTTTTTGTGAACCACTACTCATGAAACATGGGTCAATGAGTTTGAATCAAAAAGCTACACAGTTGAATCCTGATAGCAATATCATAAAAAACCAATTTTCTATTCAAGATAATGAATACATTCATTTAACAGAATGCACTTTGCTTTTCATCTTTCCAAGGACTATAATGTTCTTGCCTAGTGAGATGCCAATGAGGAATTTCAAGAATGTTCTAGGTGACTGCCCCATTTATGGATTATTGACAGCATCCTTGTGCTTGATATTGGTAGCAAGCATCAATATCATGCAATAAGACTTGAATCCAAGGGATGCAAGTTCTTGGATGTTGGATATCTTGTTCTTAGCCTCTTTGGAATGCTTAATAATAAAAAGTTATTTTTGAATGGATTCAATTGGATCAACAAGTATTTGTAAACTGAATGTCATTTACTCAGTGCACTGATTTTGAAATATTTAATATAGGATCAGGAATTTCAAATTCATGCAGGTGCTTCAAACTTCACCATCTGATGTACATTTGCACATGGTTTACACCAGTTAGTTCATCCTCTTTATTTTGCAAGAAAATTCGTACTGAAATTAGAAAATAATTTTAAGATCACAAAGAGAAATATTATGAATGGTGTAGTGCATACTTAAGAAAAAAACCCAGAAATATTCCAGAAACAGATATTATTTTATTTTTGAAAATTTACTTCAAACACACATACGGATTGAAATACGCTAGACTAATACAACTCACTGGGTGCACCAAGTATGCAAATCTGAATACCTAAATGATTCTGGATGCTTTGCAGCCTGCAAATCTGAGTGTCTTGATGATCTTGGTGTCACTCTGTACGATAGTGCTGTCACTCTGCACCACAGACTGCTTCCTGAGGGTTTCTGTTCCCAGGAAATCAGGTTGACATGCCTATAGTTTTTCCTCTCCAAGCCCCAAAACTGCAGAAAGCAGTGTCGCATACCTAGGAATGAAGTTGAGTTTTGTTTTCAATATTTATAAGTGTGTTTTGTTTTTCCTCCCAATGCTTTCTATACCATTTGCTCCCTGCATCCATCAACTATAGGCAATATAGCTGATAAATCCATTCCTAAATCAATGACAAACTCAAACTGAACTGGCAAAATCAAACTGAATTGATAATTGCTAGGTGTGAGATGAAGACAGCTTCCTTATTTGGGTTATTCCATTAATCAAATTTTCCTAACACACAATAACTACATTTCTATCAATGTTCCACGGGCTTGGGAGGCGAAGCGGGGGACAAAGGGCCTAAGTTTGGGGATGGCGGGGGACGGCGGGGGGGGGGTTGGCGGGGTGGTGGTGCTGATATAGTTATACATATACTTATAGTACTTGAAAAACTAGTTTTGAAAAGATGTATAACAGTATAACAGTATAAGAATTACATTTCAAATGAAACTATAGGAAATTAGTAAAATTATAACATGGCAAAATTTGAAATACTAAATCTAAATACAAAGATATTTGAATGCTAATTGCTAAATAAAATTTGACAAATGAAATTGTCAAATTGGAGATTTCTATTATATCGCCAAATATGAATATCTGATGTCATATGAGATATGATGATATCACAAAGTCTATAAAGATGATTAATTGATTACATGATTCATCATTACAATGAGTAGCATTACAAAATGAAAAGACAAAATGCCAAAATGTCAAAACTCAAAATGTAGTGAATGGAGGCCTCTAATCATCTACAAACTCCTCATCACTGGAACTGC
This sequence comes from Sequoia sempervirens, assembly GCA_007258455.2. NCBI lineage: Eukaryota > Viridiplantae > Streptophyta > Pinopsida > Cupressales > Cupressaceae > Sequoia > Sequoia sempervirens. The sequence goes on along the minus strand of VDFB02299217.1, from coordinate 25,963 downwards.
TGGACTCCACAAGGTCAAGATCCCTCAAGCTCACACCAACCAGCCCTGCATCTGAAGTGGTAGGATCATCCTCATCAATCTGTGAAGGCTCCTCTGGCTCCACATCCCATCGTGCTGCTGGACTCTCCTTGTACACAATTGTCTTGCGGTCCATGAGACGCAAAGCACTGTGTACAGCCACAAGCTTCTCTGCTCTCTTAGAGGTAAGTCTGTTCCTCTTAAGAGAGTGGATGAAGCTATATGTAGACCAGTTCCTCTCAGCAGCTGAAGAACTGGAAACCTGGGATAGCAGACGAATAGCTAGAGTGGTGGTCAAAGATTTCGAACCATGACAATTCCACCACAAAAGTGGGTCCTCCTGTGCCATAGAAACTATATCCACCTTTGCTGCATCTGAATAGCCTCTAAGAGTGGCAAATCTGGTCCACTCAGTGCGAATTGTGCTGGCATCTGTAGAATCATACATCTTCTCTATGCACCTAAAGAAACCCGCCTTCACCTCATCATCCCGAATCGGTGTCACTCTACCCGGTCTAGCCATGTACCACTTAGGATTCAAGGCAAAGGCAGCCATATGCAAAGGAGTGTTCAACTTGTCCCATCTGCGCTGAATGATTGGCCGGATGTGCTCATTGTAGAATGCTAGAGAGGGGTCCTTCACTCGCACAACAACCCTCATCTGGTCAAGCATAGAGTCGATGCACTCATACACCTCTCCAAGGTTAGGTGCATCCCCATCCCCATATCTGATAACCTGGAATACTGGAGAAATGATGGAGACAATGTATTTCGCATCAGTCCAAAACACATCACTCTTCACTATCTCCTTCACCCTTCTCCCCTGTGCTGTCTTGGCCTCGGCCCACCTATTCCACTCATTAGTCATAACCATGAGTTGCAATGCCTCTTGCAACTCAATCATTCTCTCCAAGAGAATGAAATATGATGCATATCGGGTCTCCACCGGTTTCAAGAACTCCTTCGCGAAGGTCTTGAAGAGTGCATGGGAAGTGTGGTGGTTGCAGATAAACATCTGCACATCTCTCGCATCGGTGACCACTCCTCTAATCCAATCAATCTTCCCCATGTCCTTGAGTGCATTGTTCATGGCATGCACACAACATGGGGTCCACCAAATATGTCTATAGGCTGCCTCAATGAGTTTCCCTGTTGCTCTACACACATGGGCTGCATCTGTGACTACTTGGACCACATTTTGTGGCCCAACCTCCTCAATAGCCTCCCTGAGGACATGAAACTGAAAATCAGCATCTTTGCGATGCCCTGTACAATCAACTGCTCTAAGGAAGTATGGGCCCTCTGCACATGTGACCATGATGTTGATGAGTGGACGATGGCTAATGTCCGTCCACCCATCCATAACTATACTGCACCCAGATGCCACCCAACATGCCTTCATCTTCTCCATCAAAATATTGATCTTGGAATAGCACTTATCCAAGATCGAGGTCCTCATTTTCGTCTCACCTGGTGGCACATATGATGTTCCTCCCTTCGCCACCATAGCCATCATCTCCCTATAATAAGGAGACCGTGTAACATGAAATGGAATGCCATTGGCAAAGAAGAACTTGCCAATGGATTCATCTATCTCATCTCTCAGTTGCACATTAAACATATTAGCTATGGGGTTACTTTGTGATGTCTGCAACTTGCGTTTCCCTGTGGCTGTCCCCCTAGCGACACTAGAAGTGGAAGTGGATGAAGATCCAAACATCATTCCTCCCGTCTGAAAAGTATGTGGCACTGATGCATGATGGGTTTGCTGAAGGGCTGCCCTAGTAGTCAAAGTAGTAGGGACTGAAATATTTGTGTCCTCTGGAATGCCCCAAAGCTTGTTAAACTCCATTCTATATTTTATATTTTGAGCCTCCTTCAAAAACTTACAAGGCTCCACACCTTTTCCTGTCCAAAAAAGAAAGTGTGCATTCACTCGAGTGATGCTACCAAACCATTCCATCTCACAAATGTTGCACTTCCACTTCCTTGTTCCCCCACCTGAACTTGATGTGCCTTGTATTCTTGTAGCAAACTGTTTTAGAGGAGACTTCGGATCAAAATGACCCCTAGCAAACTCTGCCAAAATTTCTGAAGGGCAGCCTGTACTAGCTGGTGCACTCGCCATGGAACTAGATTGGGCTGCAGGATCAGCCCCATGGTCATCCCCCTCATTCTCAGGTTCAAAATCTGAATCATGTTCACTATGAGAATGGATTTCCATGTCATCCCCACTCATGTCTTGGGTGCTCATCGTGAAAGTGACACTGCATTTCACAAAATTAAAATAAAATCAGCCTACTTTAACAAATTGAAACAATGAAATACAAATTGAAATAACAAATTTGAAATTTTAATTTTGAAAACAAAATTTACAATTTATAATTTAAAAATCAGCCTACTTTAATTTTATATTATTTAAAAATTTAAATAAAAATATTAAAATTAATTAATAAATAATAAAATTTGATGTTGAATCTTGAGGGAAAAATGATGAAGATGAATGAATCATTCATCATTTTGCCCTCAAGATTCAACATCAAATCTGATTTTGAGATAAATAAGAAAAAAAAAGCAAGCTGTTTAATATTAAAATTTTAAAATAAAAAATTTGATGTTGAATCTTGAGGGCAAAATGATGAATGATTCATTCATCTTCATCATTTTGCTCTCAAGATTCAACATCAAATCTGATTTTGAGTCTTTGAGATGAATAAGAAAAAAAGAAAACAAGTTTAAACTAAGAAAATAAATTTTAAAACAAAAACTTGAAAAACAACAAGAAATTTGAAAAAAACTTCAAAAACCCTACCTTGTGCTTGAAAAATCTCTCCAAAATGAAGTAGAATCCTCTTCCTCCTCTTCTTCTTGCTCCTTCTCACTCCTATCACACTTGCAATCTTTATTTTCACTCCTTCAATCAGACTTCTTCACTGTTTTTCTTCTTCTTCAGCTGGCTGCAAAAAAATCAGTCTTTGTAAATGTGATTGAAATGATCAAATTAAGAGGTTTTGTGTTGTTTTAGAGGAAGGGGTGGGGCCCACGCCAAATTAGGGCAACAATAAAACAAATAAAAACTAAAGATTTATTTTATTTTTTTGTTTTATGTGTCCATTGACGCGTCTCATGACAGGAGACGGCTAGGCGTCTCCCAACCTCCTGAGAAATGCCTAGGCGTCTCCCCAGGAGACTTGGAGACATCTCCACGTCTCCGGTGGAGCACTGGCGGCGGTGGCGGGATGGTGGGAAAAGCCAAGTACCTGTCCCCCCGTCCCCGAGACGTCCCCGTTTCCGAAACGCGCCCAATTTGGGGGGGAAATGTGTTTCCGTGGAACACTGAAAAAAACCTACACCTATAAAATTATCTTTAACTTAATTTGATGCAAGAATCTATTCACACATACCACAAAAAAGCTAAAAACAAAAAATATAAGTATAACTGAATGAATGACTGTCAAAACCTTATCTCTGGTTTTATTAATTCTGAACATAAAATTTGCTACAGAAAATAAATGAATTTCTCTCTTCAATTTGTACCTCTGCCCTTTCAGTTCTTAGATCTGAGAAAAGGCATGCATAGGAGTTATCAACAGTCAAACTCGTACTTCTAAAGATTTGTGTGAAGGAATGAGGTAGTGCACTCCAAGAGACAGTTCAGATTCTCTTGGACTCTGAGCCCAAACTCACAGTTAAAATTAAACAATAGACAACTAAACTGAAAATAGACTTTACGAAAAACTCAATGCTCAAACTAGAACTGAGGGATAACCTTATCCTAAAGCTGGCACCCTAAACTTAGTCTTGAACCTTAGTGTTAGTTCATCGTAGCTGCTAAGGAAGACTGACTGTGGTGCACTATATATTCTAGACTCCTTGCAAACTGCTTTTTTTGTTGTTGGTTGCCCTTCCTCTTCTTCTTGGGACATTGAGAAGCAAAGTGCCCAAACTTCTGACACTTGAAGCACTTAATGTGGCTTAAACCCTCCTTTTCCTGGTTAGAGGAACCTGAATCCTCTTTCTCTTTTTGACCCTTCCTTGGTCCTCCTTTCTTCTTACCCTTGTTCATCTTGTTGATGAGGGGCAGATTTTTCTTCTCCTCCATTCCTACAGCAGTCTCTTGTCTCATATCCTCTTGAATGAAGTAATCCCATAACCTCTCAAAAGTGGGAAGCTAAATCCAGGGATAAAGCCCATTGAAAAAAGGTTGCCAAGAAGAGGAGAACCCATTTAATGTGACGAGTTCTAGCTCTTCATCCTTTACCTCCTCTCCAACTATTGCAAGCTTATCACAGAGTTTAGTAATTTTCATTAAGTAGGCAACTGTGGTATCTGTCTTGCTCATTTGCGTGGCTCTAAGCTAATTTTGCACATCTTTCGATTGATGTTCTCATTTTGATAAAGAGTGACTAGAGCATCAAATATGTTCTTTCCTATGGTGTTTCCGGCAATGTGAGGGATCAAACCATCCTTTACATAATCAAGGATGAGATGTTTAGACCTGGCCATCTTCTTATAATCTGCCAACAACGTGGAATCGGTAAGCTCTGCAATTGATTTCTCAATAGAGTACCATAGATCTTGCTCCTACCATAACATCTGTACCTGACATTTCACAGGACAAAGTTAGAGGGAACCTCTGGTCTGTCTTTATATCTCAGTCTGAAAGTAGTCATACTGCCATTGGAATTGCTTGCTAAACAAAACAGGTCAGCAACCTAACAATTTTTTTTATTTGTATCAGTAGCCCACTATGCTTTTCTCAAGCATGGATCATGGGTATCTCACCTATAAAATCTCCCAATAGCTCTGTCTCATAGGTAGCAACCCTCGTATCCATTCAAGGATTCCTAGAAAGTTTCAGTAAGCTGCTTTGATACCATGTTAAGTTTTCTAAGTCATGGTAAACAGATTCTGCACTGTAAGCTGATTCCCAGAGGAATAAAAAGATGAAAAATAAAACTATCAAAACAACTTCAATTTAATTTGATGAAAGAATCTAATTTACAATTACTATGGAAAACAATAAATATAACTCAATTCTGAACCTTAAAATTTATCAATTCTTAACATAAAATTTGCTATAGAAAATAAATAAACTTTCTCTGTTTAATTTGTACTTCTGCCCTTTCAATTTATAGATCTAAGAAGGGTGTACATAGGAGTTATCAATAGTCAAGCTCAAAGATTTGCATGGAAGGATGAGGTAGTGTGCTCCAAGAGACAGTTCAACTTCTTGTGGATTCTGCGCCCTAACTCATAGTTAAACTCAAATTATAGAAAACTAAACTGAAAACTCCGCACTCAAATTGGAATTGAGAGATAACCTTATCCTAAAGCTAGCACTCTAAATTTAGACTTGAACCTTATTCTTAGTTAATTGCAACTGTTGAAGAAGACTGACAGGTGCACTCTAAGAAGACTGACTGAGGTGCATTATATAATTTAACAAGTCTTCCATCCTCAAATTTGCTTGCCCTCAAGCAAGACAAAGTTGGATGAGCTAAAATATGAGCCCTCTCCCTCTTGTAATGTAAAACTTATTGGTGATACCTCATTGTCCTCCACATCTGGTGCCTCCATGCATGGTCTAGGCTTTCCCTTGTCATTGGAGTACACTTCAATCAGATTCACTTGCCCCTTTTTGAAGCACCTACGTGTTGGGCCCCAAGGCCTCTTGCACATGAATCATGACTGGCTTCCTTTTCATCTTAGTGCAGGTCATGTCAACTAACTGCTAACTCCTAAAGGTGTACCACATCTCCTAGTGATCTGCGGGTTGAGAGGGTTCAACACCCAATCTCTACAGAAAAAGGTTTGTGTGGAGTCCTTTGGTCTTGCTTTGGTGCTCCTGAAGTCAGACCTTTAGTGGTACTCTTGGAAGGATTTGCTTAGTGTAGTGTCTCCAATGTCAATGATTTAGAGGAAGGGGAGATAAGGCAGCTAGATGGTGCCAATGTCAAAGCCCTTTTGATGGTTGCCTGCAATGAATCTGGGTCAAGTGTCTTAATTAGACCTCTAAGGGCCTCTCTCAACCCTTACATGGAGAGGAAAGTTAGATGCCTCTTTTACACATCAAGAACCATCACAAACCTCTAAGGGGCTCTTTCAACCCTTCCATGAAGATGAAAGTTGTTGTGTAATTTATCAGATTAAATATTGATAAAGAAGAGCCTTGCTCTTATAAGATTTACATACCCTACAAATTAGGGAGATAACGAAACGTAATTGAAAGAGACAAAGCAAACAAAGAGGCTATAATCACGGAGACGTGATTATAGGCAAACTAAACAAAACTAAAGCATTAAAATAGGCACGACAAGTGCCATTATAGATTTACAAATATGAGCATTAAACTAGGAACTTACTATAGTTGTAATACCCTCCCTTAATGCTCAATCTCTCAACTAAAGAAAAACTAAGTCTACCCATATTGTGCTGGTCATCAAAATGCAAAGTGTGCAGACTCCTGCTTCTGCTCAGTTTGCTCCACTACGTGAGCACTTTGTTGAGATGCTTCCTAGTTGGACTTCTCATCAGCCAACCGCTTTTTGCAATACCTCTGTATATGACCAATCTTCCCACAGTAATGGCAAGTAAAAGACTTCTTGGAGCCCTCCTCCGAATCGCCTCGTCCTTCTGTTGAGTGAACTTGCCTTTGCCAATGTCCTTGGCAGTAAATGCTTGTTCAGCACTTGGAGACTCACTACTGCTCCCAAACTGCTTCTTCCACCGATCCTGCTGCAAAAGCTTGTTGCACATCTCATCAAACTTCAAGTCAACATTGGTGGATGTAATGTTGAGCGTTTCAATGAAGTGCTCGTAGGAACGTGGCAAACTTTTCAAAGTGATTACCACCATATCCTCCTCTTCTACCTTACGACCAATGGCCTCCAATTGATCGCGAATATTTTTTACTTTCATCAAGTGCTCTTGCAAAGACACTTGGTCATCCATCATAATAGAAAAGAGCATATTCTTCAGAAAGAAAGCCCTTCCTTTGTTTGAGGTCTCATGAAGATCTTTCAAATGCTTCCAGATCTCCGCAGCTGATTTACCAGAAGGTATTTCTGGTAACATGTCATCGCGATAGATAATTTAAGAAGCATGACTGCCTCCCTATTACTTCCATCATACTTGTCCTGATCCTTCCCAGCAGCAGTGGGGCGAACTTTTGTACCAAGAACAAGCGCATCCAGACACCGGTACTCAAAGATGGTAAGCATCCTCTGCTTCCACGTGTTGTAGTTCTTTCCATTGAACCTCTGCGAACTTTCCAACATAATATTGGACAAAGACGCCATCCCTCCCGTTTTCCAAAGCACGAAAAACGAGGCAACTTTTTGTGTAAATTTTTGAAGAAAAAATTTCTAAAAACTCTTTGCAAATTTTTTATTTTTCTAGAAAATTGTCAAAATTGACTCCGAAAAAAAAAACTTTGTTTTTTCTTCAAACTGCCATGAAATATCAAAAATCACCTTAGAGAAAAACAAAATGGCCGCGGATCGAGGTACCCAAAATAGTGGCGACCCAGAAAATGTTGTGAAAAACCCACCAAATTCTTCATTCAGAAAATTTTTTTTCCTTGAAAAACAGAGAATTTCTGTCACGTGCCCTCGCGCAGAAAACAAAAGATCCGATGTAGAAACTTCTCAGAAAATTTTCTCCTTGAACAAGATACCTGTCACGCGGATCAAAAACGTGAAGAAAACGCGGGTAAAAATCTGTGACAACGAAGATGATGCCAAAGAAATGTAGAAGCCGCGTGTCAAAATAGCAAATCGCGCGGGAGACACATGAAGCCAGGTCGTCATCTTTAGACATTGCGAAAAAATCCCCAAAAATACCCGTCGCCTAGAAAGAAGGGTAAAAAAAAGAAACAAAGGCGCCTAGATTATGAAGAAATCACGACCATAAAAGAGCTGTAGATCGCGTCCAGAAAGCAGAACAAAACGTGTGCCCAGAAAATGATGAAATAGTACAAAAATCGCATCAAGTCGCGTCAGATGCCAGATCTATGAGCAAATAACAGAGACCAAATGCCCACGAGCAAGGAACCCGCATTGCACAAGATCGCGATTTTGAAAATCGCGTTTCAGAAAACGACACGAAATTCCTCAGAAATCTGCTTAAAAAAGATTCGCGCGAAAACACCCTACAGAAACCCTTCGTAAATCTCAGCAGCGACGTGATTTTTTCATAAAAAAATCCAAATTTTTTTTTTGGAAATAAATTCTAGGTAGATGGGCACAAATTTAAAAAAAATCATCAAAAATTAGAAAACCTATTCACCCACTCTGATACCATGTTGTAAAAAATATTCGCGACAATTGGAGGCCATTGGTCGTAAGGTAGAAGAGGAGGATATGGTGGCGATCACTTTGAAAAGTTTGCCACGTTCCTACGAGCACTTCATCGAAATGCTCAACATTACATCCACCAATGTTGACTTAAAGTTTGATGAGATGTGCAACAAGCTTTTGCAGCAGGATCGGTGGAAGAAGCAGTTTGGGAGCAGCAGTGAGTCACCAAGTGCTGAACAAGCATTTACTGCCAAGGACATTGGCAAAGGCAAGTTCACTCAGCAAAAAGGACGAGGCGATTCGGAAGAGGGCTCCAAGAAGTCTTTTACTTGCCATTATTGTGGGAAGATTGGTCATATACAGAGGTATTGCAGAAATCGGTTGGTTGATGAGAAGTCCAACCAGGAAGCATCTCAGCAAAGTGCTCACGTAGCGGAGCAAACTAAGCAGAAGCAGAATGAGTCTGCACACTTTGCATTTTGATGACCAACACAATATGGGTAGACTTAGTTTTGACAATTTTCTGGAAAAATAAAAAATTTGCAAAGAGTTTTTAGAAAATTTTTCTTCAAAAATTTACACAAAAAGTTGCCTCGTTTTTTGTGCTTTGGAAAACGGGAGGGATAGCGTCTTTGTCCAATATTATGTTGGAAAGTTCGCAGAGGTTCAATGGAAAGAACTACAACACGTGGAAGCAGAGGATGCTTACCATCTTTGAGTACCGGTGTCTGGATGCGCTTGTTCTTGGTACAAAAGTTCGCCCCACTGCTGCTGGGAAGGATCAGGACAAGTATGATGGAAGTAATAGGGAGGCAGTCATGCTTCTTAAATTATCTATCGTCGATGACATGTTACCAGAAATACCTTCTAGTAAATCAGCTGCGGAGATCTGGAAGCATTTGAAAGATCTTCATGAGACCTCAAACAAAGGAAGGGCTTTCTTTCTGAAGAATATGCTCTTTTCTATTATGATGGATGACCAAGTGTCTTTGCAGGAGCACTTGATGAAAGTAAAAAATATTCGCGATCAATTGGAGGCCATTGGTCGTAAGGTAGAAGAGGAGGATATGGTGGTAATCACTTTGAAAAGTTTGCCACGTTCCTACGAGCACTTCATCGAAACGTTCAACATTACATCCACCAATGTTCACTTGAAGTTTGATGAGATGTGCAACAAGCTTTTGCAGCAGGATCGGTGGAAGAAGCAGTTTGGGAGCAGTAGTGAGTCTCCAAGTGCTGAACAAGCAATTACTGTCAAGGACATTGGCAAAGGTAAGTTCACTCAATAGAAAGGACGAGGCGATTCAGAGGAGGGCTCCAAGAAGTCTTTTACTTGCCATTATTGTGGGAAGATTGGTCATATACATAGGTATTGCAGAAAGCGGTTGGCTGATGAGAAGTCCAACCAGGAAGCATCTCAGCAAAGTGCTCACGTAGTGGAGCAAACTGAGCAGAAGCAGAAGGAGTCTACACACTTTGCATTTTGATGACCAAAACAATATGGGTAGACTTAGTTTTTCTTTAGTTGAGAGATTGAGCATTAAGGGAGGGTATTAGAACTATAGTAAGTTCCTAGTTTAATGCTCATATCTGTAAATCTGTAATGGCACTTGTCGTGCCTATTTTAATGCTTTAGTTTTGTTTAGTTTGCCTATAATCACGTCTCTGTGATTATAGCCTCTTTGTTTGCTTTTGTCTCTTTCAATTACGTTTCGTTATCTCCCTAATTTGTAGGGTATGTAAATCTTATAAGAGCAAGGCTCTTCTTTATCAATATTTAATTTGATAAATTACAATAATTTTTATGGAATTTTTTTTTATTAAAACCCCAAAATAATTTTTATGGAAAAAATTATTAAAACCTGACAAAATAATTTTTATGGGAAAAATTATAAAAACCACAAAATAAGTTTTATGGAAAAAATTATTATAACTCGGTGAAATAATTTTTATGGAAAAAATTATTAAAATCCGCCAAAATAATTTTTATGGAAAAAATTATTAAAACCTGGTGCCCACAAAAGCCAGCAGAAAGTCTCCCGTCACAGAAAAAAACGCCTTCACATAGGAAAATACCCCTGATATGGAGCAGGTTTCTGATAAGAGTGAAGCGAAGCCTCCAAAGGCGAGTCCCCATCATTCAGACTGCACTCCAAGAGCCTCAACACTGTCATGCTGAGAAGAATTTTCAACACCTTTGACGGCAACAACGATGGACAAATAAGCATCGTGGAGCTCGGGTAGGGACAAAAACCCTAGCCGCGCTTCAGTGGGATCTCAAATCCGTCAAAAGAACGCGTGCTGAGAAGAGTACGCAGGCTGGTCCTCAACCGCCGCTAGATCGCACCAAAAGCGAAACATCTCGCCACAGATCCCGGATGAGGGTCGCAGATGAAAAACAAAACGCCAAAAAAGGCTGATTGGGAGGAAATAAAATCGTCGCGTCACACGAGGAGTAAAGGCAATTCGTCACCATACAGGAGCTGCGCAAAGCAAAGACCCAAAAACAAGTTCAAACGCAAGCAAACAACGTAGACGAGGAGATCATAGAAGATATGAATGTGCCGGCGCAATGTTTAGCAGAAAAATGTGTGCTAAAAACCCTTACGCGAACCCACGACTAGACAAAATCCTCCACAAAAATGCTTCACCAAAACCTCTCTTCACGAAAAGTTGCGATTTGCAGACAAAAACAAGACCTTAGATTTTTTTATAGAAATGTAAGCAAAAAAAAAATAAAAAAATAAAAATCAAATTATAGCTTAAGCAAAGCCAATGAAAATCTTCTCACAAAATTTGTTAAACCCTCCTAGAATCTTGAGCCCTCCCGTGAGGGAGACGGACTTAGATTGGCTTTGATACCATGTTACAGATGCAAAGCAGATGGATTTCGAAATAATCGGTGTGATCTATTAACATGAAAGAATGACTAAATAGATTACAATGAAGGAGTTGCAATAATCACGGAGATGTGATTATAGACGAACTGAAAGAAACAAAAAGCAAACAAATAGAGACGAGCATTAGCATAGGAACTAACTATAGTTCTAATAAAAGTTAGATGTCTCTTTTACACATCAAGAACCATCATGACTACTCTTTGGAATTCAGCCATGTATGCATCCATTGAGCCATTGTCTTGTCTCTCAATTTTTTTGATTGACCTTGTGCAAAACTCTTCTTAGGTGGTGATAAAGCTATGCTCTTGAGTAACGAGTCCATGATACAACCACTCATGTGCAACTCCTATTGCAAATTTATTTTTTCCTCCTCATACATAGGGTTGAGTGGGAAGTAGGTATTCATCTTTTGGATCCAAGGTTGGGTTTGAAGCATTATTATATCCATCAAGTGAGTTGATGGCGAGCTTCCTCAGTTTGCATTGTAGATCTTTGCAAGGTTCATTTAGGGTGGGTCTCCTTTAGTTCTTGGTTTTTTTTTTTTTTTGGCTTTAATGTACATAAGTTAATGAAAGAGATGTTTGCTTGAAATCAGCACTCTTTGCCCCATATGCAACATGGAGGGCTTCCAAGATCCATCCTCTTGCTGGTTGTCCATATGATCTTTTTGCAGCATGGCTTCTTTTGACAAGAAAGGGACCCTCAATAGTTCCGTACCGGTAATTGGTTCCAAGGAGGTTTTCTGGTTTGCTGTTGAAGATGAAAATTCCTCGTGTGCCATTACCCAGAGGTGTAGAAGCATGGTTTGGTTCTTCAGTTCTCTTGTCCTGCATAATTTGGATGGAAAAATTGGTCAGCTGTTGCTGCCCATCTTTCAATGAGCTCATCACATTGAAAAATTCCTGCTCTTTATCTCTGTGTGACATTTTTTGCTTCCTTTCTTCCCTAAGTTGATATCTCATTTCTCTGTTACTCATTGACATGTTGTCATGTGGTAATGATATCTGATATTGTAAATTTATTTGTATCTCCCTTAGACTGACTAGATCTTAGATTTGCTACCACTATAAAGACCTCATCTAAATGCATATATAAAAAGAAACCCAAAAGCAACTATTATTATTTTACTTTTTGAAAATCTAATTCAAGCATACACATACCAATTGAAATACATTAGATTGATACAACTCATTGGGTGCACCCAGCATGTAAATCTGAATGCCAAAATGATACTGGACACTCTGTAGCCTCCAAATCTGAATGTCTTGATGACCCTGATGTCACTCTGTATGATCTTGCTATAGCCTTGTACAATGAATTGCTTCCTGAGGGTTTTTGTCTCCAAGAAATCAGGTTGACACGCCCGTAGGTTTTTATCTCCTAGTGCCAAAGCTGCTTTTGCATCACATCCTTGGGAATGAAGTTGAATTTTGTTTTCAATTTTCGGAAGTGTTGTTGTTTTTCTTCCCAATGCTTTCTAACTCTATGCTCCCTGTATTTCTCAATCATTAGCAATATATTTGACAAATCCATCCCTAAATTAATAGCAAACTCAAACTGCATGGGCAAACTCAAACTGAACTGATAACTACTAGGTGTGAGACCAAGTGAGCTGCCTTATTCCATTAATCAAATTTTCCTGATTCGCAGTAACTACAGTTCTAACTATCTGTGATTCCTACGCTGACAGTCCACTCACTAAACAGCTGCTGATTAGAGAAATGGATCTTGTGCACCATGAATATTAAAAAGGGGACGTTACAAATGGTTTGATCTTTAAAAAAGTTCAATAACATGTTCTGGCCAATCCATTCACATTTTATGTTGATCATTGGGTTTTGCTTATTAACAAATAAGCTATGTCCGAGTTCAGGTAGATGGACCAAAATTGTTTAGGTATTGATCCTAGTTCTTGTTCTTCCAGAAAATTTATGCATGTAAAATGGATATAATAGAAATATGCATAAAAATAGCTTAAATCAAACCAAATACATGCAAACCTCAAAAGATTGAATGTAGTATGTTGACTTGTTGAAGATTTGAATGTGGTTGCTCATGAATCAATAAAATATCCAGCAGCATAACATTACCATAGAAGATGTTCATGCATAGAAGATAGGGTTTGGATTGAAGTTGTAGTCGGGTCACATGAGGGATAAGGGCTAGGTTTAGGGCAACATCCTTATATGGATGGCTAGGATTAAGAGGTGGGATATTAAGAAGGGTAAGATGAAAAGTTAGTTCGATTTTTGGGATAAAGGCTAGACATGTGAAGGAGACACTTGTCATTTGGTGACAAGTTTAGATTGTGATCCATGTGAATGGAATCAATCGATAGGATTAAATGGATAAGGATAGGGGATAAAGTGGAATTAAATAATGGAAGAAAAGGGTAATGGTCATTAATTAGCCTAAATTAATTAATTAATTTAGTTGGAGGATTTGGAAATAAGGCTAGACTTAATTAAATAAATTAAAGGTGGAGAATAAGGATAATGGATAAATTAATTAAATAAATAGTAAATATTTATTTAATTAAATATTAGGATAAGGGAAAAGGTTGAATTAATTAATTGGCTAGGATAAAGTGGGATAAAGGTGATGAATAAATAAATAAATTAAATAATGGTATATGATAGGCTAAAATGAGGCGTGGTTGGGTTAGGACATTTTTAGGTGTCTACATTTTGCCCCTCTTTGAGATGATGTTGCGACTAAGAGAAGTAACATCATTTCAAAGAATAAAACATGGTGGGTAGGAAAGGGATTACGACTAGAAACATGATGCCCCAGTCACTAGCGAGTATGAGGAATGATGACAAGGAGGTAGTTCCTCAGGATTGTGGGGTCCTCTTGAATGTTTTGGAAACTTGGACAATTTTTTTAGAAAGGACCCCAACTTTCTCAGGTGATTTTCAGAATAACTAATAAATAATATATTATATTAATAATTAATAAAACAGACATAAGTTGACCCGACTCATAAATCATAATATATAAACCTATGATATTTGTATTATGTAGACATTGTAGAGGTTTGTTAAGCTCCTTTTATGCACACGACATTGATATTATGGTTTTTCCCTTTTGTATTTGTAATAATTTTTTATATTTTATGTATGGATGTTGTCATGACACAGCATACTGAGAGTCATTTCCTTGCAACTTTTTCATCGAGCAAGGGAAGATCCAGGCTTTTTAGTTTTAGATTGAAAGATATTTTGTGTCTCCTTCTTTGCCACTAAGCTATAGTTTTTGTCCTTTCCATGGGAAGGATTTGGGGAAAGTGTTTGGTTATACCTACATATGGTGTTGTGAAATTTTTTGACTAGTGGAGATATTTCATCAGTTGCATTGATGCATACATTTCATCAGATAAGCATAGGCATGTTGCAAGTTCATCCATTATTATGTAGTTGATTTTGTGTTTCTCTATATACTGTTTAGGAGTAGAGACCGATGCATTTTATTGATTTGTACTGTCTAAAAGAAGTTAAACCTACATATGGTATTACGAACTTGTTTGGCTTGTGGAATATTGCATCAGTTGTGTTGATTCATACCTTTCATGAGATGACCACGGGTACGTTCAAAATTCATCCATTATTATATAGTTGTATTTTTGTTTATTTATATACTGTTTGGGACATTCTTATAGAAGTAGAGATCGATGCATTTTATTGATTTGCATCCAATTCTGGCACCGTCTAAAAGAATGACCAGTAGCTTGTTCTGTCTGTAACTTCTAAAGTCTGTGTTCACATTTATTTTTTGAATCTTTAGTAAATTAATCTGCACTAAAAGTTTGTTTCCATATATTATTTAGTTTATAGTGTGATAAATGTAATAGATTTATATGTTGGTTGCAGCAATGAGTAATCAAGAACTTGTTGGGCATGGAACAAAAATGATGGATGAGACTGATCAAGCCATAGATCGGACCAAAAAAGTAAATATTTCAATCAATATCTATTTTAAACGAGACAAATAAGGAATATTGTGTTTTCATAGCCAGAAATGTTTGAAGTGAAGCCTAAAAGTCGGTGCTCTTTTCCTGTTATCTCTGTAAATATGGTAGTATGTCATATACCTTGTTGAGTCCTTTCTCAAACACTGTGATGCATAGGTAGTTGAAGACACTGTAAATGTTGGGGCACAGACTGCAGCACAACTGAAGGGTCAGGTGAGTATTGATGAAGTTCTCTCCTGTCTTTGATTTTAAGGTTTTCTTCTATGTTTTTGCAGTTTTGCTCAGCTATTTGCTATAATATCTTGAACGTGAGTAAGCTTAAACACTATTGGTTTTCCTGTTTCCATTCAAGCATTTTACTGTTTTGTATTCCTCATTATTTCTTTAAATCATAGTTCAAAAACGCAGACTTGGCAAAAGCATGGCAGGTAAAATTTTTGACTTGGACTTGGGACTTGGCATATTAAAAATATTACTAAATTCATAAAATAAACTTAAATAAAATGCAAGACATTGAAAAACATCAAGTTTAAAGAACCTACAGATTGTTTCTCCATTAGTTTTGCACTATGTTGCTGGTTCTGGTTCGAATCTTGGTTCAGGCTTTGTGGATTCAGTTCATGGATCTGGTAAAGTTGTTTTTGGGGTTGGGTTTATCTGTAAAAAAAAACATAAAAGAATCATATATATACTTCATCTTTATTCAATCAAAAGTATTATACACAATTTATATATTATTAAACTAAAAATTTAAATAATATTAACTTTTTTATATATTATTAAATAAACAATAAATTTTAAACATACTATATTAAATTTTTTAAATATCATATAAAAACTGTATTAAATTTAAAAATATTAAAGCCCAACATAAATTTTCAATATTGGCCTAGAGAATGTGTGATCACTGTAATGGAAGCAGGTCTAGGGTAAGGAGGTGTGAATTTGACTTTACAGACAGGTTTTTACCAGGAGCTATTACTGAATCATCGAAGGGCAGAAGCTATCATTGAAACAATTTGCTATGAAATTGCTTGATATTAACAAAGGAGATGATTACAATATATAGAGGTAGAAGAATACTGTAGACATTAAAAATGTCTAACTACCTCACCTACTGACTACTGTAGCAACAGTAGTATTGACCATTAACATAAGTAGAATATAATATTCTAACAATCATGTATAGTTGCAAATGGAATATGATTGTATCTTCTCAAGCAAGCAAAGTGTACATGACATTAGGCTCTCACTCATTGATTCAAAATGCAGCAATATGACTATTATTTGGTCAGTCTCTTGTGATCAGTGGAGCATTTCTCATCCATGAAATATTAATGTAACTCAGAGGGGTAAGATGCTAAATTTAAACAGAACTGAACCAGAATCTGAATCTGGTACAAATTGGACCCAGATCTGGCTGCATACCTAATGGATCCGGAAAGATAGGTTTTGCACATAAAAAGGAATACAATGTACATCACAGTGTCATATATGATATGATGATTGATCATTATAATAGAAAATTACAAATCCATAAAATGTTTTACAAATTTCTTCTTTTACTAAAGATCGTCATTGGCTGCTGCACCTTTGAACTGTATGGAATATATTTGTTGTCATGAACAATATCGTCCTCAAGCATATCATCATCCAATGCAGCCCCTCCTAATGTTTTTGCTTTGGCTACTTCTCTCTTGGAATAAGCTATCTCATTTTTGGTAAAAATGGGCTCCATATCCGCAGCAATCCAATTCGAAGATGGATTGATGTCATTCGAGTCTCTTTCCACTTTTTGACATGAAGATGAAGGGTTTTACTACACAAAATTGAGGTCATTGTTGCTTTTCTTTTTATTAATGGTCCAAACTCCAATGTGCTCCAATTCTTCTTACACTTAGCAATGCTACAAGGCTGGAACAAAATGTGGATGTCTAGGATTTGAAGATTTGATGTTTTTGCATCATAATTTTCTACCACAAATTTGCAAATTTAGAACATTTATAATTTTGTAAGTAAACTAGAATTTCATTAATTTAACAAGTTTACTATCTACAAGACTGCCAGTTGACATCAAAGGACCTTTATAAAACTGCAGTCATGTCTAGTGTCATCCTTTGTGTGTGTTGAAGCTATCTATATAACCTCCTCATTTTCCTTAAAGCTATGTTGTTGGTTCTGGTTTGGATCTTGGTTCACAAATTTGGTTTGTGGATTCGGTAAATTTTTTTGGGGGTTGGGTTCGTTTTGGGTTTGGTTGTGCATCTATGCTTTCAAATGTTGCAGGGTCCTTTCTTCTTCATGACAACATTGAAGATGTATTGCATCAGTCAGAAGTCTATTTCAATTGTCT
The DNA here is from genome assembly GCA_007258455.2 of Sequoia sempervirens. Classification (NCBI taxonomy): domain Eukaryota; kingdom Viridiplantae; phylum Streptophyta; class Pinopsida; order Cupressales; family Cupressaceae; genus Sequoia; species Sequoia sempervirens. The sequence goes on along the minus strand of VDFB02299217.1, from coordinate 8,422 downwards.
GTTAGATCACCTTCATGCAATGAAGAGGCGACAAATGTGTCTACAACAGGTGGTTGAGGACATTGCTAAAGGCATGAGGGTTAACCTTGTTGATGTCATTCTGCCCTTTTTAGATTGCTGTGATGGAGATGATTCAGATGAAGTTGTTGACGTCTCACATGGAGAGGTGAAAAATGTGTCTACAATAGGTGGTTCAGGACATTGCTAAAGGTGTGAGGGTTAGCCTTCTTGTTGATGCCATTCCAATCTTTTTAGATTGCTATGATGGAGATGATTCAAATGATGTTTCTGAAGTCTCCCCTAGTGGTAATGTTGTGTCTTGTGATAAATGTAAGAAAAAGGTGTAGGGTGGGGTTTCAAGGCTTGTGCAATTTGCTGTGGCCTTGGATGATATCATTTTGTTTTTTGGGGTGGATAGTGTTTAAAACTATAGGGTTTGGGGGTTTTGGCGGGTATGGTATGATATCTATGGCTGGTCTGGTTGGGTTTGTGTGGATTTTAGTGAATGTATATGCATAATATTAATGGAATATAGCATGCATAATATTAATTTTAATATGGGTTGATATCTCATTGGAATTCTGTATAGATGGTTGACAACAGACTTGTTGGTTGATAGCAACTAGCATCTTGGGATTAAGCCCTTTGTTTTTATGGTTCTTGGATCCCAACTAGGTTTATTATAAAAAAGAAGTAAAATTTAATATAAATATATTATTAAATTTTAAAATTTAAACATAATATAGTAAATAATTTTTTTTAGAATTTAAGTATAATATAAAAACTGTATTAACCTTTAAAAATATTCAAGTCAACATAAGTTTTTGATATTGGCTTGGAGAACACGTAATGGAAGCAAGCTTGGGGTAAGGAGGTGCGACATTGACTTTATAGGTAGGGTTTTTTCCATGAGCGATTACTCAAACCATCTCAAGCAAGCAAGCATACATGACATTAGGTTCTCACACACTGATTCAAAATGCAGCAAGATGAATATTATTTGGTTAATTTTCTGTGATGAATGGAGTATTTCTCATCCATGAAATGCTATCATAATTCAAAGGGGTAAGGTGCTGAGTTTAAATAAAACCAAAATGAAATTCGAACTGGTACAAATTGGACTCGAATCCGGGTGCACACCTAACAGATTCGACAACATAGCCTTAAAGGAATTGAAGAAGAAAAATGTCGGCTTCAAGCCATAGTTTGTTGCATGTATCTGTTAGTGGAGTTGTTTGATCTACCTTTGATTAGTTACACACCAAATGGGTATATATTCTCTTTTGTTTAATCACCTAAAACAAAATAGCATGGATTTATAAGCAACAACAACAAATAAAAAGTAAATAAATAATTCATAAGGTAATGTTACAAAGTAATGGAGTTCATATCCTTTGTAAGTTAATAAACATTAAGCTATGTTTTTAGTTTGAATCTGACTTGTTGGTTCAGGTTTGGTTTAGCCCAGATCCATATTGAAGTTCAATATGGCAAGGGATGCAGGCAGGGTTCTACAATTTCCTTGTGGGTTAATCCAAGATGAACTTGGGCAAACTCGTCACGAATATCATTGTTTTCCTTTGTTGCCGAAACAAGCTCACTAGCTTTCCTTTATAAATTGCATTTTTTTTTGGCTTGATAAAGAAAATATAGAAGGGTAAAACCCTAGACGCGGCCAGTTGCAAAGGTTGCAGATAGAACAAGTAGCTGCAAACTTTAAAATTGTGTGCAAAAATATAGACATGAGCAGAACTCCCACGAGAGCCAACTATTGGATTTGATCAGATTGATGATAATGCTGCACTTAACAAAATGCATTTGATAGGTATGTTAATAATATATTAGTAATATTAGTTGGGGAGCTTTTTGGTTGGCGATGGAGAGAATGAGCCCATTAGAATAGTAGGGGCCTCTTGGGTTGGTGGGAAAGAAGTGCTTGGCCAACTTTTCTATGGTGGGAGCATCTTTAAGTCCAATTTTGGCCAACCCATGTCTGTCATCATCCTTCCATCTATAAGCACCTAGGGGTGGTTATAGATGTGTTTAGTGATGTTTCTCTCCTCTTTAGAAATATTTTTCTCCCATGCATGTTTATTTGTCCTCAAGTAGAAGATGGAAGCAATGAGCAATACAATGGCACCCAAAATGGCAAGTGACCTCTCCTTATGAATTCTCCTCAAGTGTCACTGCATTATTAGTTACAACTTGGAAGACATTCTTGACACCCTCTTACATGACCAGCTCCTCTAACTACTTGTATAAACTCTCAACGTTTTTCATTTTGTGGGAGGTATCAATTGACATAAAGAACAGCAAGTGTCCAACTAAATTCACTAGGAAGTTGATCAATGTGTGATTCTTGCTATTTGTCCACCCATCAAACAAGATAGTGTAGTTCTTAGTGTTTTCCATGGATTCTTCCAACAAGGGCACCCAGTGCACTAAAATCTTGTGAATTAAGTGCCACGATCACCAACTTCGAATATGGGGTCCTTGCGACATTGAATGGTACATTGTTATATTAAAAAAAGTGCAGTAGCCATTGTTGCCTCATGATGCTTAGCCTACTTTCAAGCAGTACCTTCTAGTGAAGGTGGCTTTGCTAGAAGTAATATGAGGATTAAAGAATCCCTATGAATGCAACTAGCCAAAACATTTTATGGTGATGAGCCCCACATCCATGGGCCAAAACAAGAGCCTACCAATTTGGTGTTTGAATTAGTAAGAGAATTCATCTACACATATCGTCTAGAGGTTTGTGCAAGGTGATATTTGAGGCAATTGATGTCTCATCTGATTTGAAAGCCACGATAATTGCGAACTGCTGTTTTGGCCTTAAACTCCATTTGCCATTCTTCTAGTTCAGGTCCTTGAACTTGCCACTACTATTGCTACTAAAGAAAGCTATCTCTATCTATAGAATTGAAAACCCTCACATAAAGATAAAAAACCCGAGTTAAAAACTTCAAAAATTATAAACCCTATATCGATACAAAGAAGATTTATTGGAAAATACAATAAACATAAAAGAAAGATTGAAACTCTAAAAGTTCTAAAACACGACTAAGATGAAAGAAAAAAACAGCAAAAACCTAATAAAAAAACAAGACAGAGAGTTTCATACCATTCAAATCCCAACAATAAATTTGTCAATTTGATTGAAGATCACCAAAACTAGTCTAAATCAATTGAAAATCAATGAAACAAGAGACAAGGAGCTATGAGCGCAAGAGCAAAAACCAAAAAGCTAAAACAATGAATTTCTTGGCAGTTTTAAGCTATGTATTGTGATTGCACAAGGGTAGGTGAGTCTTCCCACAAGACTTGTGGTTATTAGTAATTTTGCTTATTTGGCAAGTTTCTTGCTAAACCTCATTTGCTTTCGAGTTTTTAAACCATGGTTTATATTATGTTTCTAGTGCCTATGAAAGCTTCTTGAAATATAGTTTTCTATCAAATGTACAAAATTAACAGTTTTGGTGCGAACACCTTTGTATGGAGAGAACAAAGCTACCATACCATTGTTAAAGATGACACACCTTTCAAATGCTTTGTATATATATCAGTTTGTGGCACAAGTTTCCCTAAATATGAAGAGAAAAATCTAATATTTAAGGGTTTAAGAAAAGTTTAAGGTGGTGTAAGGTACCATTGATTGCCTTCCACAGTCATAAAAAGCATGTTTGTGTGTGTGTGTGTGTGTGTGTGTGTGTGCGTGTGATACACCAAGTTTTCGGGTAGTGGATAGGGCGCACGTTATTGGGATGAACTTTTTTGGAGGCCATTTGGACAACAAGGGACTACTATTAAAAAAAAGTAAATTTCAAATATTCAAATGGTTCAAGAAGGCATTTATCATATATATTCTAGAACCTTAATGCATAACATTAGAGTTCAATTGAGATTTCACATGAGAGTTAACAAACAATTTAATTGCTTTCATTGTCAATGTGCATATATATTATATAAAAAATACAACAAAATGACAAAGAAAGAAAATCTGCCGCTGCCCCTAATTAGCATTTAGTTACACTACATCAAAATCTGAGTTTGAATCTAAGTCATTACCACTATGAGGGATTGCCTTAGCCAAAGGAACCCCAACCGATCCCTTGTGTGCCTCCTCTTCAACTTATGTGGAATCTTGAGGATCAACATTCCAACATGTGATTCAAGCTTGACAAAAGTTAGGAGTTTGTTGATTTTGAAACTCCTAGGGACTATGCACAACCACTAACTGCTCCACTTGTTGAGAAGTAAGCTTGTTATTATTGATTTATTGGATGAAGCCGCATGTGGACCAATTACCCTTTGCAATAGAGGAAATAACAACTTGAAGGGAGATAAGTGGCAAGTATCCTCAACTTTTGTGTATCTTTGCCATGCGACATATACCATCCAATAGGGTCAATTCGAGCCAATGTAGGTCTATCTATTCACCAACTCTATTTGTCCTCACCTTTGGTTTGCTCAATGTTGGGTTGCAAAGATTGACAAATGCTAGTCACTATGTTCAAAGTAAAATAGGCTCCTTATAATAACCCTAGGGTTTTAACCATTTCTAAATCCTTGGGATAGGGTTTTTGTTGGCCCACATTTGCCGTTGCATCAAAAGATCGATCTATCAACGCTCGATACAAACGGTAGAGGCATGGATTGCACGGGAGGTGGTCAGTCCCTTGTCATGAATCCCGAGGGGAGCGCTGACGATCTGCCAGCAATCTTCCCCTCAGTGTTACCCAAGGGGATTTGAACCCGTGACCCAATGCTCTAATACCAATTGTTGGTCCACATTTTCCGTTGCGTTAAAAGATTGATCTATCAACGTCCGATACAAATGGTAGAGACATGGATCGCATGGGAGGTGGTTAGTCCCTTGTCACGAATCCTGAGGGGGTCACTGACCATCTGCCGACAGTTCCAACATAAGTCAAAGTTGCAGCACATCAGCAAATTTCACTATACTAACAGTGAGCAGAAATGAAATACAAACGCCAAATCACTCTCAACAAAGGAAACACTGAACAGCAAACAATACTGGTTGTAAATTTCTGATATATGCTCAGATTTAAATTTCAGATTGACTGCCCAGCATAGTGAACACTATAGAAAAGTCTGATCCATATGTTTCTGAGGTAATTACAAGTGCACAGATCTCATAAGGGTGCTGGTATAACAGATCTTGTATGACTGACCCACATTCAACCTCAAACCTCCAAATACAGATCTGAAATTACAATTACAACCAGCAGCACTTTGGGAGTCAGTCGCCCTAGGGCAGCCTGGATATTACAGATCTGCACCTCAGACCGGGTGATCTAATCAATCTGCTGTGTAATGGTGCTACAGGCACTACAGTCAGGCTTCTATGTCTGCTACAGTCAATAATAAAGTGACCAGCATAACCAGAGTTAGGAAAGTCTGCAACAGCTCCAATATTGATGCAGCCCTAATCGTGCAGGAAAATCTGAGTCTTGAGGCCTGCATTGCTGTTGGTGTATTGAGCAGTATACCATTCAACTCCCAGATCAATATAAATCTTCCTGCAAGACCCTTAAATCTGCTGTCAGGAGTGCCCGGCAGGTGACCATATTAACAGTTGCCAGGCTACAACACTCAAATCCTTCACTCCAACATTGGCACTCAACTTGGTGGAATTAAACTAGGTCAAATTGCAATTTTGGATCATGAGACAGCAATGAATAAGAAGATTAAGCAAGATCCCAGATCAGGGTTCTCGTTCTGATCTGAGTAGGCAGCTAGGGTTTTTGAATTTTATCCCAACTGATCACCAAATCTCAACAATCATGCAAATTCTTCTTGGAGTGCCTAGCACCAAAATATGAATTTATATTTGCTGATAGTTGGACATCTGGACCCAAAATTTGGCGCCTAAACAATGATCTCAATGAAGCTTGTGAAGATATTCCACACAATCCTGCCAACTGTCATCTAGGATCATTTGCTTAATATTTGTTGCCCTCTTAGGGTTAGAGATTCATTCTGGTCCATCCCAGTCAAAGTCAAAGGTGAAAAATGAATTAAAAAATAAAATAAAATTTAAAAGTGGCAAAAACTGCACGGGTTAGTTCAGCTGGATCCTACCAGGTTCAGTCTGGGTTTGCCTGGGACAAACCCACAACCCATACCCTATGCGATTCCCCTCGCCAGATATGTTGCAATATAGTTCATGAGTGTTGTATACATTTTGGAAGTTTAGTTGAAAAGATGTGAGATATGTATTCCATACCTAGTTTCCAGTAACTGGGGTCTAGAATTAGTATGGGAATGGTTGTCATCATATTGCAGCCCATGGGTGAAGTTGTTTTAGTTTCTTTGCTTGCAAGAAGTTAAATTTGATTAAAGCATCTATGTTTGGAGGTCAGGGGGACTAAAACCTGGGAAATTTTTTTCTGATAATGTTTTGTTTGGGAACTATGTGGCTATTCTCAAAGAGGGCTTTCATAGAAAATAAGGACCCACTTTATGAGCACAATATTTAAATTGTGTTTTGCTGCTTTGCAAAGACCATGAGGTGATGTTAATTCCCATTTGTAGCTTATTATTTGTTGATATTTGTTTCATCATCTGTTGCGTGTTTAACATCTGAATGGCCTGTACGTACTAGTGAATTTGTTAAGATGGTTTATGTGTGCTTTCTAGACAGAACAAATGGGCAAGATTGTGAATGAGCTGGATACGATTCAGTTCTCGATAAAAAAAGCTTCTCAACTAGTGAAGGAGATTGGTAGACAGGTGCATGCACTTCTATGCTTTAAAATCTGGATACATGCAATCTGATCTATATTTTTGAAAATTATAGTGTGTATGGATTTCCTTTATTTACCTTTTGTTTGCATCTTGCAGATGGCCACAGATCGTTGTATTATGGCCTTTCTATTTTTGATTGTCTGTGGTGTAATAGCTATAATTGTTGTTAAGGTGAGTGTCATTCATTTGGTATGTTTTATGCCAACCATGATATCATTCAAGTTTGGTATGATGCATTAAATTTTTGTGGATTATCAACATTTCAGATTGTGAACCCAAAGAACAAGAACATTCGTGATATTCCTGGATTGGCACCTCCTGCTGCTAGCCGCAAATTATTATGGAGTCTTGATGATACTATTTTCTAATGATGTGGCGGGAGATTTAGGTATATGTCATTGGCAGGAGATCCTTTAGGCTTTTGGAGTTGATGTATTTAGCATTTCTCGTGTTGGTCTACAATTATGCATTTTGATGTGTTATTTCACTACATATGTGAGCCTCCAGTGTAGTAACTGTAGTAACTATTTGACATCTGTTTTCTATTGATGGATCTTTACCAGAGCAGATGCTGTAGGTGATTCATTTATCCTCTTTATTCATTGATAAAATGTAGCAGTTTCTTGTTGTTCAGCGTAAAACATGTTTGTGCCTAATGTTGATTTTTTGAATTTGTGATAGTGTCTTGTGTTTTTGATATTTAAATCATTGTCAGTGAATGGTTATGTATATGATTTTGTTCAGGGCATACTATCTCGACCTTGGGATGACAGCCGAGTTCTGATTCTCTGTCCATCTCTTCAGAAGTAATAAAATCGACTGTTTTTACTAGTGTGTAGTAATGTTCATGATATGCATCTTTTGTTTTTATTAATTATATTGAGGCTCAACTTTTCTAGTTTTAGTTGTTTATTAAGTATAACATGACAGCAAAATATTTTTCTTGTTGCATGGTCAAATGGTTTGTCACCGCTACTGGAATATGTGTGAAGTTGGATTACAGATAGCAGGTGTCAAACAGGACGTAGCAATTCTTGACATAATTTTTCATATATTTCAGATAGCTTTCTCGAAAGAGTTACAGATTCTGATGGAACTTGTAAACCGACCTTCCATTTATTGTGTTTCAATAGATACGTCAATGCAACACACTTCTAAGATTTATCCCTTTTTCCGCTGTAGGCTTGTTTGTGTGTATAGATTTTCCAATTTAAATCTGATAAGAGTCTCAAGAATTGTAAATGCGCTGTCATATTAACTCATTTTCGCCAATGATTACAATTCCAAATGCACTTTGAATCTGAGGTTGATTTCTCAGAAGAAATACGATTATAATTCCATTTTAGCAAATCCTTTGAAGCTGTGTAAATATTTGTTTTAAATGATATTACACAGAATTCCCCGGGCTTTCATTTAGTCGAGTGGAATTATTTTACATAATTTAGTTGAGAATTAGGCTGGATATGCTTTAGCTGTGAAGAATTTATATTGTTAAAATGGCTAACTTTAGCCGCCACATTTTTGGCATCAAGAGTGATTAGTAGTTTTTAAAGATACAGGACAGATTAGCCACATTTTTTTCCGCGAAGTTGTTAGTTACAGATTTCCTAAGCTCTTTATTTATTATTATTTTTCTTTGAGTTTCATTTAT